>JAGXCT010036303.1:0-45244 GCA_022495035.1 Philopotamus ludificatus | reverse complement strand
AATCCTGTGTTGAATAAATAAAATAAATTTCAATCCAACTGAAATAATATTGAAAATTATCCAATGTGACCATGGTTTGACACTGGGGGAATATTAGCGTAAGAGACTTATTCTCCTCGTATCTTACGTATCTTTAGCATCTTTATCAAATGTTTGAATGGATGAATGGCGCTTTGGAATCTTAATGTTATGCCATCCATCCATCATAGTCGAATAAATAAATCAGTAGGAATTATTCGTGTTTAACATTATCTTGGATAATCGGGAGTATACTGTATTCAGAGGCATAAAGGAGCAAATTGGGATAAAAATAATTTAAACACGCGTATTCATAGTAATCACAGTTATATGCTTGACGTGTTCGATAAATGCTGAATTTCCCATTATAACAATGCTTCCATGCACATTTTTATTTGCATCGTCACTCTTTTGCATATTTCATTTTTATTTGTGCAATAAAAAAAATGTTAGTCAACAAAAGGGAAAGTATGAAAACGATCAACAAACGCAATTTCTAGGAACGGAAACCGTTCCCATCCGCGCTGAGATGTTTTGGCATTGAACATTGAGGAAGTGAGATTCCATACGATTCTCACAAAAGATATGAGTTGCAAGAGTGTGCGTCAAATTTTTCTAATTAGCATACAATCCATTGTTATTTGTGGAAAATTTAGACTTTTCAACACAAAACTGTGTGATGAGGCAGAAAAATCTAAAATGACCGATTCGACAAACAACGACACACACGAATTTGTACATAGATAATTGCATCAACTTCGTGCATCTAATGATCGTATAATTTTTAATTAAAATCCAAAACCAGCCGAATGTAAAAGAGAAAAAACAACAAAACTTCCTCACAGATTTCGAACACGTTTCTCACGAATACGTGGTACGATAATAACAACAGAGCTTGTCAAATAATTATAATAAAAAAAAAATGAGAACCCCAGTTCTCGATGGCGCGTTAGAGAAAGCTGCACCAGGCACGATACCAAGATCGTACTCAACATTTTCATTGTCGCACTTTATTTTTGACCTTTTGGCTCGTGACTGCAATAATTGGACAAGTCGGCGATTTTTATTGAATTTCTATGAATTCCATCTAAGGGCGGGACGATGCGCCATCACTCGCGCAAATCAAACGGCATATTTCATAAAATGTCAAGAGTGGTAAATGATGGAAAGTCCGTGTAATGATTATTGCCGAGCATAAATCAAACGCTAATGTACGTGTTTGCATCGGTCAAAATTTACACGAAAATAATGCTACTGTGTCATAAGCAGTCATGATCATTTGTATAGAATGTGTGTACGCAATTTCTCGATCGTTCATTATTTTACCGTTTTTTTAGGAGATATTCTAATAAGGCATTATTTTATTTTATACTTAAATTAATACGAGATAATATACAACGAAAGCGAAAAATAATGACGTTTTTTATATACATTCTAACACAAAAACTGTATAATATAATTACGTAAAATTATTTCCGTGATTATCTACTCTAAATTACATATCTTATAATATTCTGCCATGGAAATATTCATGAGAATTCATTGATAAAACATTCATCCAAACACAAAGAAGAACCTTTTTCAAACTCAATGTTGATCCGAGGGATAGAAACATGTACCTGTTTCGGAAAGATCCACTACACATCAACAACAGTAACGAATTCTTTAAATAACAGGTAGGTATCATTTTTGGACAATAAAAAAGTCGACTATATTTCGACGAAAATCGAAATGGAAATAAATTCCTAGACTATTCTTTTCGATTTCAGGTTAATCGGGAACGTTCGATGTCTCACTATCAAATTAATTACGTTAACGTACAATATTGATATTTTTTTTTTAAATGAGTGCTTTGATTAATTATTAGCTAAAATAAAATTATGTGTCATTTCTTTTCGCTTGATCTTATATCAAACGTTGGACATGTACTTTGCCAGTACGTGCAGTATATAAGCACTCGGATTAGACAGGAAGAGATATCCGGTTACTGCAGAGTTGCTTGCAGCACGTACTTGCTGCTGAAGCAGTCCACTTCTAGTCCCTTCACAAATGTAAGCTTGTAAATAATCTGGAGCTGACATTTACATTCGAAGCAGTTTATCAAACAAGAACAAACTGGTAAAAGTACACAATGGAATACCAGACTCAATATATGGACATCGTTGCAGCTGCTAACCTAGGGATCGAACATCGAGCCCTATTGATTATCAGCCCTGCCCAACGCAGTTATATACGAATAGGCACGAATCAAATTGTGTTGATGAAGTCACGACCGAACCGAATGAGCGAAACACCAATTCCAATCTCTCAGAGATTGAGGTGGAATTTGCACGACCTGATAACTACACCAGATTTATTATCAAATGAAATATAATGCAGATGTTTTATATATTACGATTCATTGATGAATTTGCCATACGTATGAGATCACCGTACGTAGGCTTGAACGGTGAAGGTCAAAAAAAAATTTGGTCCGACCTCCTACTTAAAATCAAAGGACGAACAAGTCTACCCTTGACCGAGGTGCAGTTAATACTGTCTTTATTAAAAAAAACGACGGAAAAACACGGAGGTTCTAACCACAAAAGTAAAACAACGAAAACCTGTCGACCTTCATTGGAATTCCAACGAAGACCTGTCCAAACATCTGTCCGAGCGTACTGGTCGAATAGGCGTTCACGCTCAATCACAAATGGGGGGATGGACCTGAATTTGGAGTATGCGTCGAGATAATTCAACATTACATAAGCGACAAAAATTGAAATTTAATTAATATCAAAACGTGAACTTGATCTTCAATGAGATCTTTGCCCTTTCTCCGAACGAAAGTGACCGCGGGCAATTCTTTCACTTTCAAAATGGAAACTTATCGCTCGGGGATACCTTCCTTGGTAGCAGCGCACAATGAAAGTCCACTGATCCGTGGACCGTACGTATCAAATGTTAATGACCTTGCATTTGATAATCTTTAGAAAGTATAATTCAGATTAAAAAAATCGATAAACGGTCTAGTTGAACTCGCACGACCACGAAGTAACATGTTTTTTTTTATAGTTGAATCGATAACTTGTTAAAGAACGCGGTTTTGGAAATATATACATAGTAGACCAGAAGTGCAAAACTGCAAAAATGATTTAATGTCTTATAATGACTAACAACCACTATCTGCGTTTTAATCCAGCTGTAATCAAACATGATAAACGAATATTGATAAAATTTACTACGTACGCTACTGTCCGTCGGTACGAATCGGAATCAAAATTATGCGTGGGAAATCCAATGTAGGAAAATCATTTTGCATAGGAATCGTTTTCCGATAATAATAAAAAATGACGCTTTCCACATTGCTATGCATAAATATGCGGATTGCAAAGGCGCAAATGAGTAGACAAATCTGTACTAAACACTATGACAACAAAAACGTTTATTGCAACATGCGTTTTGGAGGTCCAAATGCGAAACTTAAACAGAATAATCGATTCTATCCACAAGCAGGTTGGGCCATAAGAGGCCCGATCTGCTCTATGCTATTTTTAAAGACACGCAATATTTGCTTGTTTATCAAGCAGAAAGAGCGAGTACAGGATGATGTCCATGTTTGCCGTGGCAATTAACGCTTATCTTA
The DNA here is from genome assembly GCA_022495035.1 of Philopotamus ludificatus. NCBI lineage: Eukaryota > Metazoa > Arthropoda > Insecta > Trichoptera > Philopotamidae > Philopotamus > Philopotamus ludificatus. The sequence continues at coordinate 41,601 of JAGXCT010036303.1, read as the reverse complement.
TCTATTCGCGTCTTTACTATTAGTTACGTTCGAAAAATTTACATTAAAATTTTAGATACATTTGCTGAGAAAACGAGTCGGGGACGAGATGCTCTTGTGCAACGAGCATCAGCGAACGTCCACGCAAGAACTTAGCATGTTCTTCATTTGAATAAGTTTGATGAAATTATGAAGATAAGCAAACGGCCACACCTACGACGCAGCAGGGTGTCGAGGGATAGAATTACACCCGAAACTGCATTAAATGCCACTTCAAATACAATTTTAAACAAATACGGATGTGGATCTGACGATGCAATCTCGCTAAAAAAAACAAATTGTATATAAATCTCCGATTGAAATGAATTTACATTAGCGCGGTTGAGTACTGTTGTTTTTTCCTTAATTAAAAAATGCATAGGTGTTCTTGGGTAATCGACCTTTACGTGCCAGTCCTTGACAAAGACTTGGATCGGTTAACAGTTAACTTTGAACGGAAGTGCCATAACCACGCGGCCATTCACTGTCTGATTTTCGGTACATTAACGTCGATTCTCTAAAAAGAGAATGATACTGCGAAGCAGCGCAACTCGTCATTCGACAATTTTAATAAACGCAAAAAATGCGCGTGGGCGCAAATTCTCAGATCTTCGAAATGCCCTGCAAGGACTCGCGGCTCCATTCAAATAACGATCATCATCCTTACAAGGAAACGGGTTAAGCGATTCGAGGGAAGATCAACGCACGGTTGTTTTGGAACTTCTTAGGTCATCGCGCACACATAAAAGAAATGAAAAATCCAACACATTGACAGCAACGCCGACGCACTGTCATGTTAATAACAATTACAAAATCGAATCGAAAGAACTATCGACACATTGTTTTGAATACACAAGAGTAAAGGGTGTGGCCCATCAAGGCGACAATAAAACATATCCATTAGTAAAAAAAAATGCAAATTTCCATAAAGAAATGTGTTCTTAATAAAGATTTATTTCAAGTTATGCCTAACGTGGGTTCGTCGATTGAAATCTACGTCGCAACCTTCAAAACTGCGATTTCATAACACGTCGCCATGATATAACGAAAAAAATATGAAAAATTATCTGAATATTAAAATTTGTGTCCCAACACCTATTTATGACTCTATTTGTGGTGTCATAAAGATATTGGCCATTGCTATACGAACGCCTCCTGTGAGTTTATTACGACGGATGACATAATAGAGGTCTTCTAGAAAATGCATATTCAATAGAATAACGCGGCATTATAAAAATATTATAGAATCGCAATGTCATACGACAACAGGTGCGTTAGCAAACGTATTAAGAATGCTCATCGAAACGAGACACGACGTGGGATAATGAAGTTATATTGCTAAGAAGCGATCTAAATCCGCAATAAATCCAAAAACTAACAGCTTTATCAAATGTGCGCTATTTGGCGCTATAAACAAGTCCTAATTCGTCAGTTTATACGATCATTCTAAATTTAAGAGGTATCAAAATAGATTTTGCAATAGTATGAATACAAAAAAATTAAATCAAACCTCCATATTTGTCAGATTTGGTATTCGTCTTTTTTACTGACAAAAAAAATTACGTTATGCATATAAGAATTCATCACTGATATTTTTACGAGATATTTTCCCCAAGTATAAAAAGCTTATTTATATATTAGACATAATTTGCCTGTAGAGGTCCTCTGGTTTTTGTCAATGCTCCTGCTTATCCCTCTCTTTTGTAATATATTTTAATGGAGGAACACAATTTTATTCGTATTAAATAAATAAACGAAACTCCTCTAATCCAGCCCTCAATGCGTTGCAAAGGTGTTTTGAAGTAATGTTGAAGAGAGAAAAAAATCATTTCAATGTCCTGCATGACAAGTGCATTTTAAGACAATGAACTCAGTCTAGAAACAATGGTCAGAATGTGCGTCAAAAAAATACATTTCGTTTTTGGGCTGATGTTGTTGAAAATAAATAAAAAAAATTGTACAATGAGAAAGGGTAAAGTAAAAGATTGCCATAGACAACCAATACACGAGGGCATTCCAATAATTACCGAATTTACTTTTATACGTTTTAAAAATTGAATAAGACTTTATAAAACAGTAAAAAAATGGGGTTTGTTGTTAGAACAATTGGTACTAGAATCATCGACAAAACGATTTACCCGATGTTTAAACTGCACGTGACTCGCTTTGAACAATAATAATGTTTCGCTTCGATCATCTTCTCTAATCAGTATAATAAGGGTAAAATTTTCATCTTTATTAGAATGCATAATTATAATTTTAGTTATTTCCTGTGCGAAAAACTGTGTCTTTATTAGGCAGATTTTATATTCTCACGCATAAAATTATTTCCACGTATGTATTTTTTAAATTGCTTGTTATAACTTCATTCGTTTCGAATTCGCAGAGATCCGTTCGGGAGAGAAATTGCGAAGAAATGTGAAAAGAACGAGCAAAGTGGCACTTTGTGGATGTGGCATACGACATAAAAATAAACGACGTACACGTAAGTACGGAGGGGGCGTGAAAAGATGGATGGTTAAAATTAAAATGATTTAAGCAACGAAAAAAATTAATGGAAACATTTATATAGCAGTTCGTGTAATTGACAGGAAATTACAATGGTTATTCATTACTTTTTTCCCATTCTTTCGTTTAATTGAGAAACTGATCATTTGACCGCCTAATACGAATTAAAGTGGCGGATGCCAGCTTAGAATAATTGCACGCGTATAAATATTAATTTTTTAACGAATCTCTTTTATTAAAATTTCAGTGTATCTGAAGCACCGACGCAGCGGATACAATGGCGGTCTTGTGCGAAACGGCGACCTTTCCCCAGATTTAACAATTAACAGTCGCGGCTCGTCCTACACCTTGCCGCTTTGCTAACAATTGCATGGGTGACCTCAAGTTATGCAACCAGACACCACCGTCACGGATTAGCTACGTAATCATCACGGAGGGGTCGAGTCCAAGGTTGGACTAAAATTGCACATATTGAAAATCTTTCCAATCGGCCTCACGATGGCTTTCACTTTTCAAGCGTTTCAGCTAACCACTCTGTTATTGTTTGCAACTTTTATTTTTTTTATAAGTCGCAAAATGGGTCAGAGCGACGCTGCTGGCAAAGCGACTTTATCTAACAGTATTGCGAACGGTGCTGCACGTATGTCTATTATATTTTTTTTGTTGGCGGAATCAACCACTGAACCAGTCAAAAGATTCGCCAATTGGACAGTAACGGTCTATCGGTTTCCGGCTATTTAATCCGAGCTGATTAACAACACAATAAAAAATCAGGTGTTTGCTTGCATCACGGAATGGTACTACGACCCACGTACTACTAGAACATCATTAAAAATATCGTCAATCCTGTTTTCACATAAAACTACAACGATTGCATAAGCTTTTGGGATATATAAAAGTCGTGTTAATCGAAATTTATAATCTTGAACGTATTTTGAGAATCTCACGAAATTTTCGCAATATAGTAAGTACCTTTTACACTCCGTATAACAAACTACCGAAGCTATTTCGTACGCTTTTGCTTCGTGTTTACCCAACCGCGATATGAAAGCCCCTTGCTGCTGAAAGAGAAGGTTGAAATTTAATATGAAATTTAAGCAAAACACAAACATTTTCAAAATTTACAACGTCCACGTACGATACGTTAATATTACACGGCATGCCAGGCAAATATATAGCAATTTTTCAGTTTATCTCATAATTATTAATATATATATTAATGAGTCATAAAATGAAATATAAAAATTTGACGCGAATTAACATATGTAGAATTTGTGTGGGAGAAACATCGTAAAACTCATTTTCAATATTACGTTTTTGATAACGAGAAAAAATATCATTCAATAAGAAAAAATATTGTCGTAAACAAATTCTGACCATGGTCTGAGAAAAACAAGGCGATAAAAAGATTCAATAAGAATTCATCATAGATTTGCATATTGGGAAAACATTAACATATTTTTTTGTAAAACAAAAATCATCAAAGCTCCCACATGTAAAGATTTTCATAGCTATTAGAGATAATTAAAAAAACTGCTGATTAGTGCCAAATGTATGCATTGTTAATTCTCAATGTTTCGGCACTAATAACAGGGGATTATTGAATATATTAAAATAATTGCATTACTCCAGCAAAACGATTTGCATAGACAACAGTTGCTTTGTTGATACCTCAGATTGTAACAAGATCGTTTATTGAAGGGGCAGCATGACATCTCTAAATTACCATTTAGTTTTATAACCCAATCACTTCGATCACTTCAAAGAACTGTTAAGCATTTTTACGATCACGTAACAGTAGTTCTATAATGATAAAAACTAGATTTTTAGTCGTAAAATTGAGCAGATCTCTGATGCTTGGCCTATTGCACACGCAATCGAATGATTCGAAAATGTCTTTCGTGAAAACAGAATATATTTTATACTAAATTATGCATTCTTATCGCAGAAAAAAATTGATAATGAACTTTATAATAATGTATTAAAATATACGAAGAGTACGCTCATAGATTATATTATTCATGGATATTAATAAAATAATGTTTTTTTTTCGGATAACGACCGTGACTAAATATCGCATATCTTTTCGTTGAAGATCACAACGATTAAATATATTTATTAGTTTTTGACTAATTATGAAAATTAGTTTGTCGAATACGTGCATATTATTAAAAAAAAACAAAATTTAATCGCAATTTTACACATATCAGATAAACGTAATTATTTTTCGCATGATACATACGTTCATAAATTTGCTATTTATTATATACACACACTAAAAGGCCAACAACACTATTATTTTTTTTTTCAATCCGAGAAAAAGTTATAATCGAATTGGCATTAGAGCGAGTGCCACGTTTGATTCTCAACTTCAAACATTTATTAACTCGAATGTCGAACCAACAAGTCACGCAAACTAAAACCGATCACCGGTTCCAAAAAACCGAAACAATCTTTCGTCGAAAATTCGAAACGCGACCACCACCGTCGCAAGCCCGATGGTGACTGGATAGGAAAAAAACAACTATAAAATGATTTGTTCCGCGCAGAGGCGCCAAACCGCTGCTCGGCGAGCGATAAATATTCAACATGAAATAATACCCATATACATACACAAAGCGTGTGCGGGCGTTATGTGTTTAAATTCGCAGGGAATACCGACAAAAATCACAAAACTCTTTTTTTAGATGGTTTTGGAATAACACAATCCACTAAAAATATTAATGCTATAAGTTTACATGAATTATTTGTTCCAACACAAATCCCAAAAACGAAAAAATATATTTTTAATTATTTATACGCATCAAAATAGCTATGAATTGTATTATTTTTTTCTAATTAAAACATATGAGTATGTAAACAAATGTTATGCTTAGCAATGCCCTACAGAAATTACGTTTTATTAATATTCTACTACGCTTTCGTATTAACCTTTTGCACTCGAAGCTTTTTGGAGTCCTCAATACCTCAACACGTGTTATTTAATAAATTATTACTTTTGATTTGTGCAAAATTATCATTGTTTATAAATATAGTGAATATTATAAATAATAATTTTATAAATAATACGTAATTGATTTGTTGCATGCCCGTCAAATCGGCGGCATTCGAGTAATACCGAAAACTTCGATGCCGCTTCTCAGGCGACATTCGAGTACAAAGGGTTAATTTATTATATTTACGATGTATTTTTTACGTTATAGCTAATTGGATTAATTGTAAGAAAACTAAACAAAAATGCAAAGTATTTTTTAAGGAAATGCGATTAAATGAAAATTGATTTTACTTGGATTGTAACAGTGGGATCGATAAAAAATCCAGACAATGTGGCAAAAATTATGTAGGCATTCATTCAATTGACAAATCAGAAAACTCTTTGGGGAAAAAATTAAACAACTAGAACTATCTGTACGAAATGTAAGCGTGTATATAATAGAATATGAAAAAAGTATAATTATACAAACATATGAATGTGAAAAATTAAATAATCAAAATTACCGAGAAAAAAAATCTTAAATAAACAATTATAATAACAGTAACTCGAGTAGATACAAAAATAAGTACACCCGTTTTTAACTGCCTGGAATTCACGTTTTCCCGCCATTTTCATTCAATTTTTACAATCCCATTTTATTTTAATAAGTTTTTTAACCCGGAATCTAAGTTTTTCTTCTAATTACATTTATATTTATTAGTCCCCTCAAAAACATAAAACGGGGTTTCACTGTACTACATTTATAACTAAAAACATTTCCGCAGAAATTCATCAATTTTTACCTGTATTTTGTTTTTGTAGAATTGCAATTGTACAAAACCTTTTGAATCACAGATTAATTGATATGATATTTTAATATTTCTTTAAAAAAAATAAAATCATGTCATTTATCGTCGAAATTAAACGCAATCATGTAGTAACCAGATAACCGAAGTAAATTTCTATCAGTACCTTTTTTATTTGGTGGTATTTTCTGTAGTGAAGCGATGCATCCCAGAAATGTTCACATATAGCAGCACATATCTGTTTTTGCAAATGATATCAATATCGATAAAACTCTATTGTGATATCGGATTCTAGTAAAGATATTTGTAAAAGTTTTAGTCCATCGGCAAACCACTCGTTTGGCGATAATCAAAAAACATAATTTTTGGTGACCGGCATACAAAGTGATTAAATACAAAATTTGCACATAATATAATTATGTTCGCATGGCCGCATATTGCGAAAATGGGGGTTGAAGTAGACATTACATCGGTTATATCTTGTATAGTATCGAATCTGGCAGATTGCCCACCAGTCTCACACTCTATAAAGTTTGGAAATATTAGTTTCGACGTAAAAAAATTGCCATATACAGCACAACATAAAGGGCGATGAAAAATATGACAAAAACATATATATATTTTTATACAGGATAAGCGTAAAATATATCACCACTTCATAATAAATACCATTTTATAAAAAGAAAAAATAAAATCTATTAATCATAATATTTTTTATTACACATAATGAAAACGTAAAAAATATACAGTCATACGTAATATGTATGAAAACATTAAGAAATTCCTTCATTGTAATTCAAGTGGCGATTCGTATTTAAACAAATATTTTACTCACGTATTTAATTTTCTTTTATTACAATTTACATAATATGAAAAAATATAAATATACGGAAAATATGTAGTGTAGGTTTCGACGACCATTATTCACATCACCTGAATACAGGTGTAAAGAACGGCATAGCACTATACATGTTATTATTTAAGCTTCGTAGGTGCGAAAGGGACGCATAGCGAACGGTCACCTGGCGACCTAATGCATAAATATTTAAATAATATTAATTGAAAACATCTGATATAATTGTTAATGTATGGGTTTTATAAACGATATAGTTAACGAACAGAGTTACGGATTTAAATTGTTAAACATTCTGCAGACGGGCGGCGAGCAGGGGTAGAATAATAAATTTAAATAAATTTTAGAATATGGAAATAAACGTTGACAGTGGTGCATTCTGCGGGGGGAGCTGCAGCAGAATGCTCACACCACAAAAATGGAGACATCCTTCCTTATTAATGCAGGTGTGTCTGGATTCGCAAACAGCACGTGACAGAAAGCTTAATTCCGTTTTTCCGAAACAATCGCATCTTGTGCAATCGTTCGTATGAAAAATGATTGCGAGATGACAGAAAGCAATCTTCGATCGAAACAATGAGAGGTAATCTCGGAGCGAGTTTATAATTAGAGATTAAATTTTCATTCATCAATCTAGGGTCCGACAAAATTCGGCAATCGATTATGCAACCGGATTTCATAATGGAAAATAATTAATGCAGACCTACAAGAATGTATCGATCATAGGAAGTCAGTTCTGAACCATCGACGAGTACGCCATATGGCGAATGACCTCCATTTTTAATGTTATTTCCACTGGAAATGTGTATGTGAATTTTTGCAATAAGCAAAAATAGATTCCAACGAAAGGGATAATTTATTTCTAATGCGTTACATAATCTTGCGAATATTGAAAGAAAAACATCATTTATGGAAAAGTCACGAATTCGCTTTATTACTAGTAAGATAAGATATGTATTAACATATCATATCATTTTAATCATTATCACCACAATTTAATTGGTTATTATCCATATAAACAAATACCTCGATATCCGGGCAGCGAACCGATATTTATTCCTATTGGGTTTTTCTTCCGAAAAAAGTTTTTTTTTTTTTTCGGTTCAGCTTCGCGTAATTATTTTTATCTGTATTAAAAAAAGATTTTGAACATGTTCTGAATCGAAATAAACCGTTATTTTTTTCGGTTCAGTTCCGGTTAGAATCCCTGCTTAATACAAAATTCTCGATTAACACGTTTTTCTAAAACTGTTGATCCAAACGAAATGATTACTGTATAATCTATTAAAAATAGAAAAACTACAAAAAATAGACAAATGTTTCATCCCGTCTTTTTAATCGTTTATATATATTGTTTTTCAAGGGAACTATTATTAATAAAAAATGACGGTTAATTTGGATTTTGGTTCAGCTCCAATTAATTATTTTTTAAATGTTTTAATATGAATTTAATAAATATTTTCTACCATAATTTAGAACATTATATACTTTCTTTCTTTGTAATAGACTTGATAAATTAATTAATATAATAATAATAATTAACGATATTGTAATTAACACTAGAAATATATATTTTATGATAATAATATAACGTATATAAACGAAAGAAATTCGTATATTCACGATTGAAGTATACAGGATCCTTCAAGGAAGTAGAAAGTTACCTCTAATTATAAAATATCTTCTAATGTATTTTCTTTTAAAATATTTCTATTGCCTCGTAGATGATAACTAGAAGGCAACCATTGCACTATTAATCTCCATGAAAACCATGTCCATGGTCCTCCATAAGGGGAATCATGCACATGTTCACGTTCCCCGGAAAAGAGGAAAAGCGGATTAATAGTTTAAAATATAGATGTACATTTAATCGCTACACGACTTTATAAAAATTGTTTCGTAGAATATACTTTAAACCAGAGAAAGCACTTTCAATGCTAACTTGTGTTCCTCTAGCTCCTAAAACCACCATTGCATTTTTTTATAAATAAATGTACAATTTTATTTTCCTCCCATAGTTCTAAAATATGTTTTTTTTTTCTCTAATCTCGTATAATTAAAATTATTAGAATGGATATTCTATATATAGGTCTATTGAAATAGGGAATCCATGTGTCTCTAATGCTAATTCCTTACTTAAACCAATATTTTTTTCGGTTTCACTAAAATAACGGTTTTATCCGGTTTTCGGTTTAATTCTGGTTCGAAGTCCGGATTTTTTTGCGGTTTTGATTTATACGATGCTGTTTAGGGAAGCTATCGCAGTGCGAATAGATGTATATCCATGTTATAAAGATGAGAGAAAACAGAAAACCATACAGAGGCGTACGAACATTAATCATTTTTTATGAAACAATTAATTATCTAATGACTAATGAATATCTAGAATACGAATTCATTTGTCATTATAGTTTCTTTTTAATTGAAACTCGTTTTTCTATTGATCTCGGAGTGATACAATAATTTATTATATCGCATTTTTTCGAATAAACAAATCGTTTCGCCTGGGGCCGGAATCTTGATAAGTCACAGGGAGATATTCATGGGATATTTTAATTATCACGAATGATGTTGACAAACATTCTGCACAGAGTGACATCGTCCCATTCGAAACACATGTCCACACCAATTGGTATTTGGCTCACGCACCAAACGCCTTGCGTAAGTAACAACCGCCCATATAAGGGCTCTCAACAGAAAAAGTTAAAATTTTAATATCCACTTCTCCTTGCGGCATTTTGGTTTTCAAAAAAAAGATACATAACTTTCTATTGTGTCAACAAATCACATAAATTAACTTCCCAACACGTATATCAAACAACTGTTGTAAATTGTGAACGAACTGGTGACCATAATTGGATGGTGGGCGCTATGTTGAAAATAACAACATAAAACCTAGACGCATTGATCAAATTCGATTCAAAATAATTAATTCATCGCCGATAAATAACAGTTGACAATGCCTTCTGCAAGTCATCAACCCGAGGCTTTCGCATTTCGCTTCCTGTAAACCATACCGTTTTCTTTAGTTACCATCAATCTATCCTCAACAATTCAATACCAGACGATGCAACAATACATTGGAATTCCGTAAACAGTCAATGCAAATTAATTCCAAGAAGTCAACTTGGCGATATGTAAAGCGACGTGATTGGAAAGCAAATATAAAATGCATTTCCAATACCATCTACATGCAATATACCAAAAATATTTTCATGAAACGCCATCTATTGTTATGAAGATGCATTTGAACCCAAATGCACATTTTTAATAATTCAAAATAATACACTCACCCTGTCTGTAATGGCGCTCTCAGTTTTTCCTCGTTTCAATCCCGGAGCTCTGATGACTTTGCTAACCGGAGGCGGTGGTTGCGGCACCGCCTGCATTGGCAGAGTCGGCACATTACCGGCCGGTATGAATCCAGCCTCCATCACTTTCGGAATTTTATAACACAGCCGCTATGGCACACTATCATTTTCACAGCGCATTTCATTAATTTATAACACACTACACATAATATATATATTAACGTTTGTTCAAATCACATTTATATAGTTCAATCAATTGTTTATCTATCTATACAACAATGCTGTGTCGCAATATCACAATATCAATGGACGAAATGAATATATGGGATGGATACGTTGATTTCCAAAACATCCTCAATTCCTAGTTCATATCCGTAAATTATCAATTCCTCTGTTTACTGTGAAAATAAAAAAAATATATGTTATGGGTAATGAATTAATTAAACAAAATATTACATTTGATTCATTGTATTCTCAGTATATCAATCAGTATTTCGTTAATGAAAAATATTGATGGCGACATTCTAGAAAAAATTAATTTCAATAAAAATTATAATTTATATATTTTTAAGAGAGTTATTGTCACTTTTTGCAATCTCTTGAAAAAAAATGTCACACTTAAAAATTTTATAAATAATGTTTTACTCTAAAATTTTCTTACAATAATAACTAATCAGTCATAGACAAGAAATTAAAAAAAAAACATAATATAAATTATACACAACAATTGGGGGCGATTACCGTGTCTGATATTAGCGTAACTCGGGATATAATGAAATTTGAAATATAAAAGATATTTTTACATCAAATTGGATCGCTTTTGAAAAGTATTTCAGATAGTTTTACTTATTTATATTTAACACATCTTATGCAGGTAACATAAATCACAGTTCTTTGGTCGACAACCATTGATCGCGGGCGACTTTGATCTCCATACAGTAAACACTAAGCATTGTGTGCGGGAAACTAAGAACACAGTCTAAATGAAACTGAATTGCAACCCTCTACGTCGAGTCAACGACAGAAAAATGTGGGTGATCATCCTTTTCGACTCTCATAAGATTTCCGAATACGTGATTTAAAAAAAACTGTGACAAATACTCAAACGAAATATTTAACCGGATATATTGCTGCCAGTGTTTGCGATAATGTATTTAGACATTAGATGTGTTAAAATACCTTTACCGAACATTAAAATTAGGTTAAAATGAAATCATGGTATAATTACTTATTAGGTGTTGCTTATGAGACCTTAAAAAAAGTAAAAATACCCCTCTGACAGCAAACTGGTAGCTGATATTAAAAATATTAGAATATTTTCCACAATAATTGTGTTATAGATAAATTAATATGAATGACATAAGAACAAAAATACAATCTATTCAAATATAAATACTAAAACCAAATATGAAACCCATTTTAAAAGAATTGATTATTAAATGATTTCATTATTAAAATAAGTAGTTTTTTGATAAAACTAATACTTACACTTAAACAAAACCTTCCTACACTAACTAAAATCTTTATATACAAAAATTCGAATCAACAAGACTGTTTAATAAATATAAAAAAGATATATTAACAATAGAAATATATGAAAATATTTAATCATATATTATAAATATCATATATTATATAATAATAACGTATTATATGCATTTCAAAATTAAATAAGAGTAAAAAATATAACAATTTGTGGGAAAAGAAACTGTTATTGACATAATTAAATAACGCATGAATGAATATTCTATTAAAAATATTTTTAAAAAATGCATTTAGCATTTTTAATTTGCTAAATATTACTTTTATTATTTACTGTTCTATGGTGAGTGAATTCCAAATGTATATATAGAATCTAAATGTAAAAAAATACTTTTTACTAAATCATTAAAAATGCTTTTATCAAATTGAAATTATAACAATCTAAATGTATTTACCGTAATTAAATATTTAATTATAACAATCTGACATAATATAAATATGCAATAAGCTTATTGATATATGTATAAATTGATCACAATAATGACATAACACTAGATCCTAAAATATTATATAACAAAAAAATTAATCAATAATTTCAAATTATGAACAAACATAAGTATATGTAAAAATATATTAAAAGTGACTTGACTAAAGGCTGGCAAATGATAATGAATGATTTAAAAATGTAAAATAAAGGTGTATAGAACATTAGCGAATAAATTCCCCTCATAGAAATTTAACATAATAACAGATTGATTTGAGTTGGTAGCTTTTATCAGCTCGTCGATTTAATAGTAATATAGCTATAATACTTCTTGTTTATTTAATTTTTTTAAAAAGTTAAAAAAATATATAAATTGAATATTGGATAACCATTTAAATAAATACAATAAACTTTTTAACATTTTTGGTTTATATTCTAGTCTTGATAAATAACTTAATAAATTATTTAAAAAAATTACATAATATCAAGACATTCGTAAACTAAAATTGAAACAGAATTTTTATTTGTAAGCCATACCAATTTAATGTATAAAATCTTATATCATTTTTTCATACTTGAAAGATAATGAATTTGTGATAAATCGACCTAAAGTATTAGTTGATTATTGACAATAAATTAAACATATGGTAGAAAACCTGTGTTTGGAACATCTCAAGGATATTTTGAGCTCCAAAAATTGTAAACACATCAAATTAAAATGGAATTCCAAAAAGTGGTTATAAAATTAGATATCATATATAAATATTAAACAGCTGAGATTTAGTAATGGAATATTTTGTTAATATACGGTGATGGAATGCCATATGGTAAATTTATTCACTATTACAATATGCTAAATATAAATTTAATTACAATAATAAAATTAATATGCAAATAATAAAATAATTTATATCATATGACTATGGAAAAAAAATGAAAATAAAATATGCATAAAGAGGTACCCCATAGTGGCAATCTGTTATACATATTTATACGAAAACAATAGAGCCAACTGTCAATATGAAAAGGAATAGCTTGTACACCGTCATCTCAAAAAATTATACATGTACATATATTTCTATCGATCAATGAAACATGTTAATTTTACACTCGATAAAAATGTATATTTTGAGAAAACTTCGATTAGAGGCTGTACCATTCTTTCTAGAGCTCTGCTACAACATCTGAAAAATAAAAATAATAATAATTAGAGTCAAAATAATATGGATATAATTATATTAATAGTAACGATCATTAGCATCATATTAATGTGCCGGATATTTCATCATATTTATTCAAAGGAAGATACACACCCAATCCCTAAATAGAATCACAGCAGACACAGTAACAATTCAGTGATGGTGAGTGCGACTCGAAGAGGTATTGCACTGTTGAGATATGTCGATGACATATAAGACTAGACAAACCTGATTGACAGGTACATTAGAAACAAGACCTAATATCGTGAAATGAAGATCAATTTTATAATCCTGTATAGGGAAAAAAACTATATGACCCTAAATAAAATTAAAATGAAAGTATGCATTAAAAAGAAATAATATCACGATGTAAATGAGTCAGATATGACGTCCTTTAATAATCATATACATACTCCTAATCTTAGTGTTATTCAGTCTAATCACATTGCGAAGGTTAGCATTATAAATTTGTCAATAAGTTCTTTGTTTGAAAGTGCAATGCCGTCCATTTTTCTGATAACAATATCAACAAACCTTCAACGCCCATTTAAAAAATCAATCGTTAACAAATGAATGAATTGATAACAAAATAGAATAATAATTTAGCATATTAAATGTTAGTATACACAAGGTTTGATAAAGAAGAATTCGCGGAATTTCTCAAAAAATCGTTATATATTCATCAACATTCATTTTATACCTTTCAAAGTAATCTGCATCATTATTTCCAAACTTCGAAGCACTTCTTAAACGCAAATTTCGCTTTGGCGATTAACTCCTTTAGCGATTCTGTCTACTCTACAATGTTGGGAAAATGTCGACTTTTCCATGTCTTTTTTCATCCTCGATAATAGAAGAAAGTCGCAGCGAATCATATCCAGCAAATACAAAAACTGAGGCATCATTACGATGGTGTTTTTAACCAAAATTCTTTACACGAATATTATATTTTCCACAATCGCTGAGCATACCAAAACATACTAAAATAAACACCCAATAATTCTACCAATGTCAAGGTATAATACAATACAACAGCAAAAATTGGGAGTTAGACTTAAAGAGCCCGTGAAACTTTTGTACCAACAGTATTTAATAATAATACAGTTCTGCAATTATAATCGATGAATATAAATTACATTTGCAACAATAATTATTTATAAACCATAAAAGGTTTTAAAAGATAAATAAAACTTAGCATCTTCCAAGAAAATTTTAAGAAAAGTCAATAACTAATACACATACAACCAAGTCATATGTGGATTCTTTACCGATCCAATTAAATCTTTATAAAATCAGTCCAGCATGAACATGAAATCTCAACTAACTTTCAAGTACATACAGTCAATTTAAGGTATTTTTTTTTTAAATAGTTTACTAGTATTGTGATATATTAATTCCTAATTAATTGTTTCATTTCGAAGTACGTAATTACTTCTTACTTTCTCGTTACTGTTATTATTTAACTCAATGTTCGCTAAAACGATTTTAATCAAGTAATTGTTCTTCGACATCGATACTGAATGAATATATTGTAATACTGTTGAATATACTGAAGATAAATTTCATTAAAATTAAATTATGCGTAAACCTTAAAATTAGTTTCTTTTGGATTGGTTCCCTAAATTGTAAAACCCGTGTTGAATTTGAAAATATAACAACATGTGTATAGAAACTCGTGTAAAAAAGGTAATAATGAAAATCCAATAAATAAATGATAGACTATGTATTTTATTTAAGAAAAAAAGAATACTATTCATCGCTACTTAATAATATGCGCTTATATATAATTGATAATAACTGAAAATATTTTTCTTTGTTTCTGAGAATAGAGTTAGAGCAAATAAATCGTGTAAAAATAGAGTATTCGTTCTTTTTAGCGGATGGTGTTATTTCAAAAGCGTGTAAATAAGTGAATTTATTTTTAAATTGTAACCAATGAAACTCATCAGATGTGATTTTTTAAACGTAGCGATGATAGGTTAATAAAAATCACATATGATTATTATATTCCATAATAGTATGGTGGGTCAATTAACCTACCCACATGAAAATCTATATACATAAATAATAAAAATTTGGCCATGCCAAAATTGTACAGTTAGATTTTCATTCATACATTATTCTTATACGTTCGTATTGCGGAAAACTGTATTTCTGATGCACTCTGTACAAATTAAAAAATCAATCACAAATAAAGGAGCGTACATTTACGCCGCAACAATAATTAACGGGGTGCGTCACTCGTCTACATCCGACACACGTTCGCGAAGACTGTGCAAAATTATCCTTGAGATTCTGGACAATTAACCCACATCTTACTGAAAATAAGTGGGATTTGGTATAGACACGAATCGGTATTGCCGTAACAAGGCCCAAGATAATGACACTCTGAACAGAAGCGATCCATTACGACCAATCTTCTCAATTATCTCACATGATTTAATTCCAGATTGCAATGCGCGAGGTATTCTCGATGCGTTTGCAATTTTTAAATTCGCCACAAAACAGATGCCTAGAACCATCAACAACCGAATCGCTCATTAATTTGCATAGTGCTGTTGATGGATTAAAAACACAAAGAAAGATTCGCCGACGTATGAAATTGCGATAACATAAAACAGGAAGCGATGCTCTTTTTATTTCCTTGCAAAATAGCGGTCGTATCGCAGCTTATCAAAAACATACGACCAGACGAAGGAAATTTATAAAAAAAAATATTTATACACGACAAGTTCGGCTCTAAATTCTATCTAAACTAAATCACGACACAATTAACCTTCGATTGGCTATACTGCATACGTTTCGGACAATGAATACATTTAACGCGGAAACAGTTGACCTTTCACTATTTTGTTAATAACATATTGAAACAGTCGGTTTTAGCGTTATATAAAATCGTTGCAAGATCCGCCGATCGTTAATTAAACTCGTTATTAAATAATTAATAATAATATATTCTGTTGACATATCGCGTAAAATTCTTAAAAACTGGATACGTTTTGTTATTCGACACGGATACCAGACGAACATCGTTGGAATCTGTTTAGAATTTTAAAATCGATATTTTTCTACGTGTTTGGTCAAGAGTATACAGAATACAGGTGATTATAGAACCGATATGGTCATTTCAATTGAGACAATGTGCGGCTGTCGGCCTTCGGAACAAGTTTCAACTGCAGCACTATTTTTAGCTTCCTCAATCCGGACACAACAGTAAAATTGCAAAAACGCAAATAAAGAAAGAACGAGAAGGCGGAATTAAAAATTTCGCCATAAAAGGCGCGGATGACGAAACCGCGGAAAGGACGCCATTGCGAGTCAATGCCGATTTTAGATCAATTTCATCTGTAATCAAATTGCAAAACGGCACACCTTGAATATAGATTAATTGCCATTTTTTCAATAATCAGCAGAAATTGCTCTTTTGGCATTTCGACGATTTCACGACGACCTTAGGCTGAATCCGAAATGGATCATTTGATATATGGAGCAACATCTTAAAATCGCTTGCCAAACGAACGCAGTGATCTGGCCTAATGATCCGAAGATCCGACGTCGGCGGACAATGGTTGCAAATCATCAAATAATACAAATGACAAAAAAAATCATCGCACAGTCAGATTCGATACGTATTACCAATGATGATCGTTATTAATTAATAATTGTTCATATTACTTGAATTTCAAAAATCGAAAACGTAGTCAAGCTAGACCAAAGTGTAATATTCAAATTAAACTCAACAAAACGGACATTGCTAAATATTTAAAATAAATCAGATGATAATGAATCGGACAGATCCAATTTTAAATTGTGCAAAGCATATTGCATTAGCATTCAACGTACTAGTTTCATCTACGGGAATTTAATGGATCAATAATGGTAATATATCTGATCAATATGATAACGTGCCTATCCAACTAATTTGGTAACTGACTGAAAAGAAGTATATTAAATAAAATTTGATCTAGGAAAATTACACAAAAATATCTATGTAAAATAATAAATATGAACAAAAATATTAAAAATATATTCTTTTAAAACTACGATTTTATTTATAATCAGGACTTGCCTCCCATACAAATGGGAGCCACAGTAAAACCGAGGAAAAAATATATCTTTAATATAATGTATACGAAAATATAAATATAATTTATATTTATTAATCTGGTTGGTGCCTACGCGGGCAGTGTTTTTCTGCGCGATGTGGAGCAAGAGCGCTGCCGACGTCATGTATTGGATGGATGCGGGCCGGTAGCGGGGTGCAGAGGGGGGTCTCGTTGCTAAGCGCCGTTTCGCGCTGCGACTCGGTGCAGTCATATTGACTCACTGCTTATTTAAACCGTGTGCCGTTTGTCACTTTTTTATTATTGTTAATAATATTTAATATTCTAACATCACCTTTTTTAATATTTGAAATAAAATATGAGCAAAATATACTTTTTTTAATTTTTATTATTCCAGAGCACTCTCAAATATTTTATCCACGAGCCGCCATTGTTTATAAGACTATAAAAACAATACAAGACTTAAAAAGTGTCTATAAATCTTCGGACACTGTACGTAATGAGCATCTTTGCAAAAATAACTTAAGAGTATATTTAATCATGCACAGAATATATGTTGCAGTAGGATACTAAAGACAGTTATAAAACAAATATAAAAAAAACATTTATTTAGATTTAAAATTAATCGAAATTTAACAATATCTTAAATTTGGAAATTAAAATTTGAAATTATCATAAAAGCACAAAGAAAGAAAAAAATCAAACTAAAAAGGAAATCATAAAAGCAAAGAAAATGATATATTAACATGGAAACGTGGAATGAAAAAAGTAGAATTGTCCCATTGTTTTCGGCACCATACTCAGAAATCGTTTAACTGAATATTTCGTAAATTACAAGTTAAAAATACCAAATTGTGAAGCTTTATTTAAATTCATAAATATAATACTCCGTACAACTTTATATTTAAAATATAATACTTAATTTGAATTGTAATTAATATATTATAGTAACTAAATAAATATTTAATTTCTTAAAAAAAATATTCTAGGTTTTAAAATCTGCTAATGAACATGAATCCAATGATTCAATAAACCAATAAACAATAAACCTATAACAATTATCTAAATTCCGAATATATTTCCGTGTTATTTTTCGATTTGCACGGATTTCGCGAAACCCATTTATCGCAGAATTTAATGAAGAAGTGCTATCGTAAAATTTTAAATTGTTAAGAATCGCAATTACGTTTCTTACGGCCGTAGGCATCAAAAGCGTTTGCTGTAATGCGTGTTTAGTTATGGCAACACATCCGATACGCGCGTTCGCAATCTCGGATCGCGGAAAGCGCGTTCGCGAATCCGGGAAAAAATGCCGACCTGACCCGGTGACCCGCGAAAACAATCGAGGCAGTTCCGTCTCGCTCGAATCCGCCATCGGCGACGGTTGCGCGAACGGAGCGGCGATATGTAGATTTGAAAACATTTTCGCGCCACTTGTCCGTGACAGATATGGCGAAACGTGCTGTTTATGTGGGATAAAAAGCATCATTGTAAAATTCTTCGTAATTAAGAGAAATGTTTATGTAACACGGGCAGTGTATGCATGTATTACAAGCCGGGATGTCCCTAACAATGCAGAAAACAACTTAACTACCGATGAAATTGTATAATTTCCTAACAATGCACCATTTATTTGCCTCAGTGTTTGATTCAACTCGATAATTCTTATTTATCCCTCAAATGAAATAAATGATAATTTGACAATAGAGGATATGCTAAAAATAAGACGTTAATCATTTAAAACTCACATTAATAGATAGTAATCTTTACGACCGATATGTTGGAAATTTTAGAAACAAAGCATTGAATACATGTGTACGTATTAAATCCCCAAACTCTGGACAAATAATACCCTCTCCTTAGAAACTCCCTGGCGAGATCCAGTTACTTCCCGACTTTATTTATACAAGCCGTGATAGCTAACAAAGATTAGATGAAGTGACATGATATGTGGCCGGCATCCAGATAAACCAGCAGAGTAATAATCCAAATATACAACAATAATAATAAAAACATGTGATTTTCATCCGACAATTAAAACTGTAAATCGAAATAATCTAAAAATTGATTCAAAAACCTATCGTGTTTACGTTCAGCGAATACCGTTTGAGATTCGCATGTGAGTTTGCAATTTGGAACCAATTTTCGAAACGATCCCAGATTACACTCAAGTTATGCAATAATGAATTAACAAAAATATCCGCGGAAAAGTGTATACATATTCTAGTACCGGAGCATAAAAATGATGCATGGAGCTTGTTGAACCACTCGTGGGTCCTCGAAACTGCTCCAGATCTATTCGTATGCTAATACCGAATTAAGCACTGGACCAAACCTCCAGCGAATCTATTCTCGTAATGGATAAGAGAAATGGACATCGTTTATTTGAAGAGAGAAAACAACCATGCCTCGGTATCAATTACATATGACAAACTATACTCCGGAGAATTTACATTATTTTACGTCTCTTGATTAAGGATGATAATGTCCTAATTCCGTAAATATCAAAGATTTATTCTCTGGCAGTGTATCAATAACAAACGTACTACAACCATTGCTGATTTTAGTTTTCCATTTTTTTGCATTATTGTTTTCCCTTGGATTTGCCAGAAATTATAACGTTTCATAAAATATACCCTAAATTAAGACATTGACAACTGATAACAAAGCGATAAGAAGAGCGCAATACATAACCCAGATTATCTCAAAAATATGTATATATTTTTATGAGAAAGGCATTACATAACTAGTGTATCGGAAGTGAATAGATGCGCGAAAAAAAATCGGTTCTGTGACCTCAGTTGTGTCTGGTAGCTCTAACTCTAACGTGGTAAGCTTCAAAACAATCGTTTTAGGAAGCCAGGACCCTTGTTCAGTTAGAATCAGTTGCATTTCTGAAAGGTCCTGGATACCAGGATTGCTTGAATTTAACAACTCCAAACGCGGCTGAATTATCCGACATTTTGAGCGCGATATAAGCTAATTCGATATCTCCGTAAAATTAAACATCTCATTATTGACTGTAAAAAGGATGATTGTTCAGTTCAAAAGAATTGTAAAAACAGATGATAAATCTCTTCCAAAAATTGTGCAAAGGCCATATTATTGGAGGAATAAGTGTCATGATGTGGGGTGTTATTTGGCATGGCGGAAAATCAGAATTAATATTATATGATGGAATTTTAAATTCCGAAAAAAATATTGTTGATATAGAAGATGGACTTATTCCATTGTTTGAGAACACAATTGAAAAAAGTCTAGTCACACTGATGGAATATGGAGCTCCTCGCCATAAGTCCCGTAAACAACTTCCAAAAATGACGATCAAAGTCCCCATATTTTGAATTGGCCTGGACAATCTCCAGACATAAATCCAATCGAAAACGTTTGGCATGTATGGTAAAAAGTTAATGATGTTTTTAACTGAAAAATGGACACAAGAGACCATCGTTCACTGGAATGATACCATGTATTGTAGAAATAAACCACTTCTGGATTAGAAAGGAGAATTAACTAAATATTGATTATAAAAAAATGTTAGAAGTCAAAAGTTACTTTTAATATTGTTTGTAACATGGAGGTCTATTTACTCAGAACCTTCCTATAACACTTACTAAAATGAAAAGTTGTTTCGATTGACGAAAACTATATCCATTTTAAATAAGTTTTCGGAACCTAACCTCACTTTTGTAATTGGCTCTGGGTCTAGGAAGCTATATACACCTATCCGATTTACGCGGTCCAACATCGCATTTATAGCAATAATACCTCGTTTCTTTTCTTATTCTTTTACCGTTTATTTTTCGATTGCAACAAATCATGCATTGTCTGCATAGATCTGGATTTTTTTCTGATAGGGGAATTAAAATAAATTGATAAGTTCCAAGCAAAATTGTTTCTGGAACCTATCTTCCGTTTTTGTATGAACTCGAAGTCTCGATTTACTCGGTTTTGATTTACGCGTTTTCTCCTGGAACGTATCTACCGCGTAAATCAAGGGATAGGTGTATATAGCTTCCTAGACCCAGAGCCAGTACAAAAAGTGAGGTTAGGTTCCGAAAACTTATTTAAAATGGATATAGTTTTCGTCAATCCGAGCAACTTTCATTTTATTAACAAATTAACATATCCATGTGTCAAGCAATACAAAATATAATTGTTTTCAATTTGTTACTTCTTAATTTAATCATTTTCTTACTCATCATTGCACGATACAATGAACGTAAATGTTTTTTCGGTATCATCGTCACTCTCTGTATCATTTTCATCATTTGCATCTTCAGCCTTCTTTAAAAAGTCAGTAATTTTAGCATGCTTGCTCGTGTAGGTACATCTCTAGGTGCGGAGACAGGCAATTTTTCAGCTTACTTTAAAATTTACGGCTTCTTTCAGCTGTTGTGTGTATCTTTTACGTGTTAGAACGAAACCGTGTTGTAGAATACCGTGCTAAAGAAGGGTTACCTGTATATATATATATTTGTAATCGAGAAAAAAATATTTTTGCGTGTTTCCCATTGTGGTGTACAAAGTTCATCGCTACCATAAGCGCCGTCTTCCTGGAAAGTCGTTGCTCCATCCTGGATTGTGATCTTGGCATTGGAACAAATATGCGACATTTGTGTTCGGGCGGCCATCGCACACGTACGGGATTTATGTCTGAAAAGAGACCGAAACGTCGACCGCGGCGAAAACCATTTGCAATAAACGCTTACCACCATTCGCCCATCGCCATCGTCAAACGGCGAAGAGTGGATGACTCGTCTGAGATGGTACAAATTACCTGGCCCATTAGCATCGCCGCACGGGCAATTAGGAATACGGAGCGGCTAGGATAATAACCTTGGGAGGTTAATTGGCCAAAATGCTCCTGAATAAATGATGTATATGCATAATTTCGTGCATTATATCATGGCCGAATCGAGCCGTGTCACCAGATTTAATGATCGAGCGCGGAATAATTAAATTAAGAATTACACGAGATGATGCTCACGAATTATGATGATAATTTTTGTACTTTCTCCGTAATTATTGTCAAAGGGTTTTATTTTGGACTTAATTGAGTTCATTAGAAAACGTCTAGCGTCGTACATTGTATAACAGCGGAATCGATCCAATTCAATTCAATCTGTGTTATGATGTGTAAAGCGATTATCGAAACGGGATCCGATCGCGAGAGCCATGGATTCCGAATTCTATTGTCGAACCGCGTTCGCCAAAGTGGAAACATCTACCCCGATCTCAACTCCAGCGAGCGTGAGAAATATCGTAGGTACTTTTTTTCATTAATGATTTTTTTTTTGATTAGTCATCCGCAAAACAATTATGCATTACGTTACTGCACCGCATATATAATCGGCATCATCGACCGAATCAAAAGTGAAAAGGCTACGAAAGTGATTGAACGCGTTCGTATTTCAAAAAGAGACCAAGATCGCGGAATCTTAGCGATCCGTGAAGAGAACAACTCGGATGTTTGAGGAGAAATAAAAATCCGCGAACAATGCGGCCGGTATTGGTACGTTGCGTCTAAAAAATCTCATTTGCGCTATCGAATCGTGAAGATTTTTTTCGCGATTCTAATTATCGACCGTGTAGTGCGCCACGCAGACGAGTCTAATATTGCAGTAATATATTATCTGCACTTAAGATTGATAATACACCGAATGGCGTTGACCGATGGATGAAAGATATTCCGAAAGTTAAATACATATGGATTAACAATAAATTGCAGCATACATACAACTCTCACATAAACAAGATTGAGACAAATTATGAAAAATTATCAGCAATCTGGCCGAAGTTTATTTCAATCAATTTTAGAGAAGGTAAAGTGTAAATTATGTTTCAACATAATCCCAATAATGCACGTTGTGCAATTTTAAACAAGATTTCGTATATATTCATTACAAAAGTACCTAACACCGTCTTTAGTTTTTCATCAAAATTGAATATTGATCCTCGTGTGGTTTCAAGAGACCAAAATGAATCAGAACGAACATAAGCAGATGATTTTACAAGCATTGTGTCGGTAACCATTTAAATGAAGTTAGTTTTGTAGCTTAGTCTAAAATCCTCGAATGTTACAGGAGTCGTAAATAAATTCCAGTAGAAGTAGGTAAATCTACTCCTTATATCCACTCACTATGAGTCAATGGAACCAACAAGTTGTTTCTTTTAACCGGGCTCGAAACCAACGGAGTTGCCCGATGGGGTATATTTAGTATGACATAAATATATGAAAATAGACCCCAAGCACGAATTCTTCATCAATATCTTGACTTTTCAAAAAAAAAATGGATTATTCTAAGAATAAAAATATTAACCAAATTTTGTATATTTTTACTAATTAATGTGATGCGCAAATGACGCACACACAGCGACGTTCCGTCGCAGACTGAGACACGTCGCGCACCTCAGAGCTCGCCCCAACATCCCTAGTACGGTTTTAATCGCACTTGCTCATGCGCGATGTTTTTTCTCGCTCGCATCCGGTACGGAACGAATAGAAAAGCTATTATTCGAGAAAAATCAAAAACTTAGCATCCCAAATAGACCCCATCGGCACGGATAGGTTAATAAATATATCAAGGTTCTGTTATTCTTTTGACATTAAATTGTTGCTTCTAACCCTTAAAATGGAGTCAAAAATTGCATATTCGTTATGTGATGCTTTGAGAATCAAAACAAGACAATAGTGCCACGACAACTAAAAAATATTCAGTGTATACGATTAAGGACTGATAAGCGATCAGGAAGTGGAAATTGGATCGAGAAATCGAGCCTTAATAGTGAAAACTGGGTGATGGAAAATGGCTAACCTATACAAAGCTTAATCGCCACCACCATCTCCGGAAAAAAAACATACATGGAAAGGTTTTATTCTGTGTATGGGGTGGGATCATTGAGGTATAAATTGCTAAAATCAAAATTAACGATTACTGCAGATACACACGTTCATCAGCTGCAGAGACTTCAAGAGAAACTCCACGAATTCCGGAAAAACCACACACAGTAGGTGGGACTGAAAAAAACTTGAGCCTGGATGGTGTTACCACATCCACCTTACTACCAGGATCTTGCTCCGACAGATTTGCAGAACTTTTGGAATGGAAAAATCTTCAGTTTTGAAGAGTAAGACAATCAGGCTATCGAAATTTCTTCCCATTCAAACCCACCAAATTTTATAAAATAGGAATTGAAAAGCTGTTAATAAAATGGGATACGATCATACATAAAAGTGATAAATTTGTTTTTTTTTTTGAGATTTGAAGAACTTATTTACTGACCTAATATATTATTTTCCTTATCCTCTCGTTTATAAAGAGATGAAAATTATCAACTATAAATATATCCATGCATCATTGAACCAAAAGCGTATTCTAAAGAGTGCTTTGCCTCAGCTTTTATGTACATACACTATGGTACCTCATCTCCATGGATACTGTTCTCCACGGTATCCATCAACGTCTCATGATTCGAGACAAGGCAGTGTGATGCGTTTGGTATTCCGATCTTGGATTACAACGCGCACGTATGCAAAGCGTTGCCGACCGCTGTCATTCTTCGTCGAGACGGCAAGACCGTGCATAATCTTCGTCGCAGCATTCGATTGTTTCTTCTGCACACATGTGGAGCAAACCGTGGGACAGAAACGGAACACGGCATCGGGTTACGTAAGAGCAGGTTAATTACAACGGTCATGAAGCGACTGAAAATAGTGACAAGACGGAACGGGGCAAAAGGAAGAAGTTTGCACTCGAAATAGCCTCCGTAAACGATGTAAACAGCTTCATTTTCCCACCCAGCGAGTTAACCCATTTTCTTGGCATTTCTTAGTAAATGCAAGATCGTGCGTGCTGCACCGGTGACCATTTGATAATGACATGACATACTTGCAACGGGTAAAACAAACATTTAATAAATCACATGCGAAAATTCAAATGGTTTGGATTAAATAATATCTGAAGCAAATTTTAAATAAGTCTGTGGATCAAAAACGATTATGGCACGTCGTCTGAAAAAAACCGGGTATATAACTTACTTATTCTTCTCGATTACCAATGAAAATTTATTATCCAGTACCCAACTATTATATGAGCCGGTAATTATCGTCGTGCGGATAACCCGCGTAATGCTAATCCCATTGAGTACATTTTTATGGATTCCTCGAGTCTGGGACTATTGTGAAAAACGAAATCGCGATAACCGCGAGAACACTGAATTATGTCGAGCGCTATCTTGCGGAACCAACTCCTTATCGCCACAGTTTCATAATTGCAGAGCACACCTCTGGGTGGTGGCGTTTCGAAACCCATTCAAACGCGAATGCCACTTCTGCGGATGCAACAGATTGCCGTCTCCATCGAAAAGTATAATATCTTAAGGCGATAAGAGAATCTCAATTGTTAAATCAAATTAACAATTAACAAATACATTTAGCGTCTATAGTATTTAGATTCGATATTCATAATATATCCATACTTGTTAGTATTTTTCATATCTGCCACTGATGAAAAAATTATTTACGCCTTATTCTTCGCGTGCCTTGTTCGTTTTCAGACGTAGGCGATCTACTGATCTTTGTCGTTTCTCCATAAATTTGTCTATTTTTGGCGAGCTGGACAATTCTGGACCTAACAGCCCGGTCCAGCTGCGAATGTTGCGGAACCACGACAGCTTCTTTCTTCCCAGTCACATTTTACCATTCACTTTTTCCTCCTTGATGATCTGCAGCAGGCTATACTTTAGTTTTTTGCGTAGAATTTCAAAAATTATACTTTGGATTTTTGACAATGTTCCTACTCATCCCCTGAGTCTAGAAAATGTTTTGTTGGGGAAAGATTTATTATTACTAAATAATTTCCAACAAACACAATCCCTCTAATCCAGATTATGGTTTAGAAATACTTTGGTTATAATAAGCGTAAAAAAGCGACAGCAGTTATCAATAGCAAAACTAAATGAAGTTGGCTTATTTATATTTTACAAATATTTAACTGGCAGGTTCGAAAATACTCATATGAAATTATGTCCATGTTTGTATGAAAGTAAATAATTCTCAAGTCTCCTAACAGATCCAAAATTAAAGATATTCACTTTGGAGTCAGTTTTGAAAGCAATCTCTGTGAACAAGATTTTCCCCAAAGTGGCAAAGATGTGGAGAGAAGTGATGTCAAGTGTTATTGTTCTTGTTATGACTTAAAATGGAATACTGGAAATAAATTCCATAACAAAATAAGGGCTTTCTGGAAAATACAAAAAACAAGCAAAGGACCATAAGTTGTATTTAATCATTGTCATAACCGAGATTTTGCGATTGTCAACCAAAACCCACGGATGCATGCAATCAGATAGTTTAAAATCATAAATAGGGAATATTGGGTTAATTGGTTAAATAGTATTTTATAATCAGAAAAACAAAATTCATTCACAGAATTGAAGTTACCAAATACTAAAACTGCGATAAAGTTACGTCAAAATTTTCATTCATGAGCCCTTCTTACTATGACCATTTTCAATCGAATCCATAAGGTACTCTCATAATATTTTATATAGAAAATTAATAAAAAGCATCTGCAGGATTTGATCTGATATCCAATTCAATAACACATTATTTTTTAATGAATTAAAAAAATGGTTTATTTTGCTAAAATGAATTTGGACAAACGCGTCTAGTGAAATAAAAAAGATTGATGAATTTCAGTTATTTCCTGCGAAAAACTCGTTTCTACATTCGTTACGATTCTATATTCGTCATGCACGGTTTGATGACGAATATTAAGGTATTACTGTATTTGATTTTAACGCAAAAACACTTGTTTTGTGCAAAAATTGTACAAAAACAATACATACAGTGAGAAAAAATGCAAATAAATTAGATAAGAAGACAATCAATAACAGTAGTATTTAAGTATATATAGATACTGATAATCGTACACTATATTAGAGATAATCGAGAATAACATGTCTGTGCTATTATTATATATTGTGTCGCCGCTTTGCGATTTCTTAAATCGAATCTTCATCAAGCGAGTTCAACATTATAATTAATACAGAAATGTCGTCCGAATATAATTAAAATATCGTGTTATTTAAGATGAAAATCATTAGGATTTTGTATCAAACTGCACAGGTGTTTATCAAAAAATAAGATACCTGTTTAGCAAGAACCAGAAATATTTTTAGTGTTATTTTTTTTCATTCAAATATTGCGGTTCAGTCTAGAGACTATGCTAATTGGCCATTTCGTACATCAACTGGCATATTGTGACCCCAGTTTACCCCGGCAGGATTTCCATGTAACACCATGACACCTGGTCCCAGGGCACACATGACACGGAATGGATCGATGGCACTGAGACCCACCACACTGACGAAGCACAATCGTCAGATATACAAATCGATCAAACAGAATATGATTAATTGTTTCGATAGTTTTACCAATTAATTCGGTAATTGATCGATCAATCAGTTTGAAACAATTGACATATTATAATTTTCGGATGCATTAAGAAAAATTGTGTATTATTCACAATGTGCTACATATAGAAAACCATTATATTTCACCTAGAATTGCCAAATTTGTAACGTTTTTTTTATTCAATGTCATTAATGACATATTCCGTTGTACGATTGTAGTCATCTCGAAAATATTCAATTGTAAATTGAGTCGTATCCTCTTCGTTCTTCCGCAATATCAATTTACACAACTGTATTGAAATAATACGCAATCTAATCGAATCCATTCAGATTCAAAACCGTACATGAGAACCAGACAATACTTTTCAATATCAGAAACATCTGATATTGAAAAGATCACGAACGATTCGCCTACTAGTCGCATTAGAAAGAGTTTTCCTTAAATGAAATATGATAAGCATTAATGAAAACGGCATTGTTTATGATTGAGAATTTTTTTTAAGAGGATATAGTACGTGTGTTATTGTTTCGCCGACATGTGTAGACAGCAGGTTCAACTCCCAGTTGATAAAACACGATTATGCCGATTGTTACAATGTCATTTATTATGAATATCCATATATAGATCGTTTTGCATTATCCTGCCGAATAACATGACATATAACGCGAAAAATATAATTGAATTTATTCTTTTACCCCGAATTACATGCCATTGTTATAATATTTATTGCACAATCGAATTAAAAAAATATCTTACACATCTAGATATTGCCGATATGTTTGATACAAAACAAACACAACGAGGTGTACGTGAACCTCACGGGTTCACGACCGTCTGCAAGACCCCGCAGGTGACAGATTTGACAGTTGGCGGCTGAAGATTACGGCCATGTCCTGTCAACTGTTCCCGTCATCTTTTTGCACGTTGTATCGTTGTTTGTATTCGCACACTATCGATATTTCATCGTACGCCGTGTGATAATTTACCTGTCGTTATCAGCGCACTCGTAATACGCGGCCTCCGAAAACGAGAAGGGGCGCCGCGAGACGGTGCGTGCTCCTCGCTGTTGGCCGGGCCGCGAGCGCAGCCACTTGCCGACTCCGCTCGATCGCAACTGGCGACAGCGACAGCCGCGCCACAACTCGACAGTTCCTGACAACTACGTACTTTTTTATGGCCCTAACACAATTTATCTCGACTCGCATCCAACGGAAAATATTTTAATTATCTTTCATATGATGCATATTTTTGCTTACAAGTTAACAAGTTATTTATACTAAAATACGTTTTTTTTTAAAATACGTAACCGCAAATATATTACGTAATTTTCACATCTTTAAATAAAACTTTATCAATTTAAATAATTCAATTATATTACAGATTTTTTACAAATCACGTCTGATAGTAATTATATTAAATTAACAAAATTAAATAAGATTATTTCATGATGCAATAAAATTATTTCTTTTATATTTACTTTATTCTGTAAATACATATTTTTAATCAAAGGGAATGATCCTGGCAACATCGTTTGGCGATATGAAATAAACGTCGCTTTGACGTTTTGATGCGAATACACAGAGTCTAAGTTTTACAACTGAAACCAACAATGTTCGGCGCCTGTGTACAGAACTTTAATTCGAGCCCCTACACCAATAAAAAATATTTTATAAAAAAGAATTAGAAAAATTTTATCGAAATTTGTTCGAATTTAAGAAAGTTTAATGAATTAATAGTTAGTATATTACAATCTTCTTCTCTTGGCCCCTCTCGGGGTACCTTATCTTCTGGAGCCTGTGTGCGCCGGAAAATCTGGCCATATGGATGGCGAGGGTTGATCATAAGACGGATAAGAACACACTCTCTCCGATACAATAAAACCGCTGACCTGCGCCCGCTAAGACATTAATCTTGCCCAGTAAGTCGCCCACAGTGAAGCCGGCGGGACGCTCTTTGCCATATTATTGTTTATTGGCCACAGCAGACTTCAGATCGTCACTACTTGCTTACTGAGGATCCTGCGATATCCACATCTGCAACCTTTGCATCGCCTTCAGCAATTTGCCATAGAGAACTTTAGCCGATCTACAAGGAGAACATTGGCTACAGCAACCGTCATATCGCCCCTATACTCTGACTGTGGATTCAGAGACATAGACATCTGCAGTCATTGCAAATAAAATTGGAGTCGGATAATCTATCTACAAGGTCAAACCCGCCAAAAAAACCCTTCACAATTGAACTATAGCCGATAGTTTATAGTTCGAAGAAGAGCAATTGATGTAAACTCCAACAACAATAAAATAGCATTCGGAATTTTACTGGTGCACCACAACGAAACGACAAAGCTCCGTTCCAGAATATTGTCGCTGAGGGATGAATCGCCGCTTCTCATAAAAACCCTCGAAAAAGACGAAGGTCTGCATTTGTGAAGTTTAACCAAAGGAAAACTGGCGATGCGCTGAAAGAACACAATTTTCCTGCGTTTCGCAATACGATTAACCGGCTCGGCGCTAATGTATGGTTTACTTTTAACATCAACCGTAACAAGCCGCTGACCTTCACCGTGGCCGGACAACCACCCCATGAACATCAGTGGCCCTTTAACGCCCATAGAAATCTCATTTCGGCCGTACAGAAAATCGGTGAAAACCACAGCAGAGACGAGCAGATTGACCGTCCCCACTTGAAGTAGGAAACCAGTGCAATCTATCTATACTATATAATTCATTTGCACTTATGTCACATCTTTTTTGAGAATTCAATAAATCAAACCGTATCAAATAAAAACATGAAATCAGATACCCACATATATATGCATACATATTAATAAAAATGGTATATACTTCCAAAACAATACGCTGTAAATTCTTCAATACCTTCAAAGTGTATTGCATACTTTTATTATTTTATGATGCAGACCCGTCGTAAAGGACAATCCTGGTTAAGGGGCAAGAGTCGATTAAATCAACTCTCAGCAGCCAATGGATTAAAAGAGCAGCTAAAATTGTTACGGCTAAAACCTGCAAGACCCCACAGAAATTGAATGTCCTTAAATTTATAGTTGAACTTAGTGGGTTTTTTTATTCCAGTGAAAGATAAATAATTGAAGCTCAGAGAATGGATTATCAGAGTAATAGCATTAACATGATTCAAAACCTAGTGATTCTTTATATTAGTGACGATCTTCTGGGAAGAGAGCATAATATAGAGTCTATATTATAGACTAAAACCCTGACAAATTTTAATTAAATATATATTTATAAAAAAAAACAGGATACATGTAAAAATTTTATATATTAGTTTGTTCAATATTGTGATTCATTCATCATCAACTAATTTCATGGCTGTAAACCGTGACTGAACTAGTATAGGTTAACCTTCCGGCGAAAATTTATAAATTCTATAAATTCTTTAAGAGTGCCTTGTAGAAATGTAACTGTGAGAGATTCATTGCATCCGCATTTTTGAAAATTTTATCTTTATATGTATTGTATTGTATGGTGCCTTCGATTTTTTTTGTCATTCCATTGATCCATTGTCAATAGTAAAAAATAATTTCTAAAACTTCATAAAACATTGTAAATAAAACAACACTAATAATTAAAAATAGATCTGAGTCAGCAGATTTTTTTAATTTAGAATTTGACTTATACTACCTTTAAAATTAGTCACTCGCGCTTAACGTATGTGCCTTATCAGACTCTCGAATAATAGTCGAGGCCATAGGAAATATGTTCTCTAATGCCTGAGAGAGCATCTTCTGTAAATCTTTAAAATAAACACAAATTTATAAATTTAAAATCCAATTTATTAGTTATGTATGTTTAAAAAATAAAAATGTTTAAAATGCATGCAATATAATTAATTTTATATTTAATTACTTAATTGCTAAACCTTAAAACATGTTGCACATGGCCCTGTGAATTGGTTAGTTAAAATTTAAAATTATTCGAGATCATTTTTACATAAGCTTGCCAATTTTAAATATTATCTATAATAAAAAGAATTACATTTATATGAAATATTGGAACAAGAAATAATTAATATATAAATAATTAATATACTATGGATTTATTAAATTTTTAAAGAATTTCTATTTTTAACAAATTTGATATTTTATTATGATATTGTTAAAAGTTCTTGCATTCAAATAAAAAAAATTACAAATATGCAAGACATAAATAATCTTCTAACTATTTGAATTATAATGTTATTCAAAGAAATATTATAAGAATACTGAAGAATTTATTTGGGCTGCGTAATTAAAAATATGAACGCTTTACATGCTGCTAACAATCA
The DNA here is from genome assembly GCA_022495035.1 of Philopotamus ludificatus. Taxonomy (NCBI): domain Eukaryota; kingdom Metazoa; phylum Arthropoda; class Insecta; order Trichoptera; family Philopotamidae; genus Philopotamus; species Philopotamus ludificatus. Next base: position 9,180 of record JAGXCT010036303.1, on the reverse strand, counting down.
CTGATGAAATAATAATATTGTATTTTTAACCTCTATTGTAAAATAACCATAAAAATCTTATACAAAAACTGATATTTTTTAATGAAAATAACATTAACAGAGTCTATATTAAAATGTGTTCATGATATTGAACGACACATAAATGTGTCAGCGGCAAAGATAGTGTTACAAATAAAACATATTCAAGTTGTCAGCCTGTAATGTGTGAATAAATATTACCCAAATATTTTAAATCTTCGAGTATATCTATGAATAATTTAAAATTAAAAAAATATCCTTGTTCCTTTATAATAATATTTACAAAATATATCTACAATATATATTTCTACAATACGCCATACTATGGAATGAAACACATAGTTATAATAAAATTATAACTGAATACAAAAAATATTTACACTCATATTTTTGTTAGACCCACCCTTAAATATTTTCATTATATTGCACAATATTACAATTAACCTATTTCTACATAATTATTAATATAACAGCAAACATTAAAAACTAAGTATACTCTAAAACTAATTAATTTGTTGTAAAATAAAGCCGAAGATATATTTATAATCCATTACTAAAGATTATTAGAACACTTTCAGAGTCACTGGGATAATGTCTTAGTCAAATGATTACAACTATTTGACAGACATTGTATTAAACATTTATACAAGTCACGGAATGATTCAATGTATCTAAACAAATATTTCAGTTTAATGACATATATAGTACACTCCAAATTATCCGTGCATGAAGAAAATAGAATATTTAAAAAGTGAAATCTATATCGAAGCTTTCCAAAAAATACAAAGTTGGTACCCAAACTTTTTTAAGAATTTAACAAAATTCATCATATTTTAGTCATTTTTCTCTAATTGCTTTTAAAACATTAAAATACCATAAAAAGATGGTGGAGTCACAACAAATGACTGATTACTGGTGACACTTTATTGGAGTAATTTGATCAATGGGGTTTCAAAAATTAATAATTCGGATTATCGGTGCGGCCAACATTTAACGGGATCGTTTGGGAGTGTACTGTATATTTTTTATAGCTTGTTAAACATGTAATGTTTATTTTGTTAATACATATGCTGATATTGAACGCATCAAATGATGAACCCTGTATGAAAGTGTTAATATAACATTAATTAAGAATATAAATATACGTGTAACAATAATCGCTAAAGCTCATATTCATGGTGCTATCGCACCATGAAACACACCCGCAGTAAAGTCTATGACAGCTGCAAAATATAAAATTAGCCAATATCATCATTTTTATTATAGCAAACATTTTATTTCACATCAACGGAATGTATAACCACATTCTGTGGCAATACCACAAACACCAGAAAATTTCCGTTTAATCATCATCAGCATTTTATAGATTTATTTAAAACTCTTTAACATTTCGAAAATTTTCTTCGCATGTTGACTGTTGTTTTTGGCTCTTCTGGCTAAATCCAATGGTGTATATTTGCTAAAAAAAATATTTTATTACTTACTATGCATAAGGATAATATCATATTATCAATGAGGATGGATTATATGATCAATGATGATTAAATCAAGTAAAAAATATTATAAAATACCTGTAATTTTTTATCAACGGATTAGCATTATATTTCAGCAACAGGGTGACTAAATCAGGTGCACATGTAGATCCATCCAACACCATGACGTGCAAGGGTGTATTACCTGATAATCTATCCTGTAAATTAATATTTAATTGATGAAACATTATACTAACGTGAATATTATATCTATATAATAATGTGTTATACGTAATATGATAATACCTTGATATCAGGATTAGCTTTTCCATGTTTAAGTAGCACGTGGACCATTAATAAACAAGAGCATTTTGATGATAAATGATTCATACAAGCTAAATGAAGTGGAGTATAGCCTAAAAAATATTTAATGGATACATAAAAACTTGTTTACACATTTTCTTTATATAATTTATTCAAAAGATTATATATTTATATATATACCTTCAGAGTCCACTCTATTTACATCAAAGATGTATTTATTGTGCAGATTATTCAATTCCAAGAGACCCGCTAATGAAGCAGCACATTGCCCTCCCTTTCTGACTGCCCTGTGTATGACAGTACTTTTACCCAAATTCCAAATATAATCATTTTGCATTGGTACATCATTTAAAAGGTTATGCCAAATATGAAGCATGCATTCTGCCAGATATCGTGCCACTAGAGGACTCTCCGAACATGTCAATACTGCCCTATCAATTATGGTGTGATCTAAAACATTATCATGAATGATGTTATCAAATGGCTACAATAATCAAGTGCTTAAATATAATATGTTTAATTACTATTGCTGTAGACTTCTAGAAACTTCATCATTGTATCGCAATTTACAAGTAGACGTTCGCATGTCGTATATAATAATTCCAGTTGCGGTATCACAGGTACTTCTGGATCCAATTTATTCCAATTTGACAACTGACTATCCAGCAACCTTTAACATATAATTATATAATTAATAAAGACCGGAAACAATACATTCATTATTAAAAAATATTTTAATTTATAACTACTACTCACTCCATCAGTTTGTTATTATCTTCGCTGTGTACTCGCAAAAGAAAATTCTGTTGGGTTTTTAAATCCAAGTTATTAAACATTTCTTCCATCTCTTGTTTGGCGCTTTTTGCATAATTTCTACAACAAATATAGCCCTCGATGGGTGCAATCGGTGCAAACATTATTTTGGGAATATTTAAAGTGTTATTGGCGGGCATATCACACTGAACAGTAAAAGTGCTTTTCTGATTACAGTCAGTATAATCATTAATATCTTGTAACGGACTTCCATATCCACTGCTGGTACTATTAAAATGTTGTCTAACAAATTCGCTGGGTTTTTGATTAAAATTAAATTGAGGTGATGAATATACTTGAGGACTTGTATCAAAAACCAAATATTCATCTTCCTGATTTTGAATAACTTGTGTTTCATAGAAATTTTCGTTTTCAAGGTTTGCGGCACATTCTAGATTGTCCATTGTGGGCGATCGATATCCATTTAATATAATATTGACACCGTTACCGGTATTTGAGAGATAATTTTCATCTGGGACACACTCCGAGAAAACCGATTCTTCAGTATTTACACTACTACATTCAGATTGGTTCTGCATAAGCATGTTAATATTGTCTACACAGCTATCGGCTGTTTCTCTACAGACTATTTCACCGCATTTGTATTGATTCAGTATTGCATCAAATTCTGCCAAATTGACTTTGGTCATGTTCGAATTAACAATAGATACATTTTGATTCAAGTTGTTTAAAATATCAAAATTATTATTTATACATTCAACCGTGATTGGAACAACATTCTCATCTCTCATGAAAGGTTTCATGAGTACGTTTCCTCCGCTTAATGATCGACGATGGATCTATAACAAATATAATCAATTTTTAATCATTTATTTATAATAATTTAATAAAAAACTGTATTATAAACTTACTTCGCTTCTGTTGTATGGTGGTAATCGTTTGTCAGAATTAACTGATGTACAAATTGGACCGCGCTCCACAAATTTTATTTTTTGTTCTTTATTGATATCAATTGCATCACTTCTTATCCTATTTTTGGCCGTGGTTTCTTTTACATTTGAATCCGTTTTCTTTAATTCATGCTTCGCTTGATTTTCATTCTTCGTTAAGGTCATAGAAGATATTTTTGCTGTTAAATCTTCTACATTAGTATTATTGTTCTTAGATTTATGTGACTTATCTTTTTTTACTTTTATTATTACTTGTAATGTTTTCGTACTTTTGATATGGTATTTATCATCATTGATTTTCTTGGGTTCGGTTTGTTTCAAAATTGGCAAAGATACTATTACCTTGCTTTCGGTATTGGATAGCTCATTTTTAAGCATAGCAGATTTCTTTTCATCTTTCTTCAATTTACATGTTGCCATGGCATCTAGTAGAAATTTATAATCTGTATCTGAATCGTTGCCTGAATCACTCAATGAGGATTTTCTTGAGTCTTTTGTAAAAGACTTCAATAAATCTGATAAAATTTCACCGTTAGTATTTTTAATGGTATCATCATCGTCATTAGCACTGATGAGATGTGAATTATTATCATTTGGAATAATTTCAGTGTCTTTCGCCATATTTCCTTTCATCTTTTACTCTGGTATCGTATAAAATCTGCAATAAATATAACCATTTAAATTAATCAACATAATATTTATTTATTTAATACAATTAATATTTTACAGGGGAATCTAAAGACTATTTAAAATTTGAATACGTCCTAAATTAAAAGAAGTATTAAGAGAACCATAATTTAGTTCTTTTTACAACTTCTATTGTATATGTAGCGAAAAAAAACTAAAAATTTGAATCTCATATCATATGTGATTTTAAAAATTATACATTTATTATTTTGTAACATTTAGAAATAGCTGAATTTACAATAATATTATTTTATTTGTGATGTAAAATATTAATTCAATATAAAATTTACAAAATTATTTTTGAAGATCAATGAATGACAAATGGAACGCAAACAAGATTAAAAAAAACCTACACAAGTTTATTAAGCAAATTCAGTTTTTAATTAATGTATATTGCTGAATAATTATTTATTGTTATCGGAATACAGAACGATGAACTATGGACCTTAGTCATAACATTGGCATTGACATTATGCTGTACATTTTTTTTAGAATCATCTAAAATATTATTTAATTTACCAGAAATTAATTATTTTAAGCCCTACCATAAATATCTTTTTTTAAAATTATATATCATCATTTCCAAATCTGTCACAGTATTAGTACAACCTTTAGATAATGGTGAGATTTATGTCCCTGAGACCCTCGTTGGGTTCATTCATCACGTCACTAAATTATTAAACATTTTGATTGTCGAAAAAACAGTGGAACTCATACACACACATACATTAATTCACATCGTCATTCTTTTCATGTATGTAATCCAAATCAACCATCTTCTTCATCGATGTATCAATTGTACCCAAACCTTATCAATTTGTATTCTTGATGATTCATTGTACCACAAGTAAGCAAATAATTAACTTCTTATATAAGCATCTTGTTTGATTTCCCATAGTGTTATAAATGTACATAATTATCAACGACAATAATATGTATTCAGTTACACCAGGGGTTCCCACCTTTTTTTACATTGATCAATGTAGGGAATTCCAATTTCTAAGAGGAACATGGAGAAGTAATTTATTCTAAATATCATCATTACTTTCGTATTATTGAGAAAAAATGAGGAAGTCTCACATATGCTGTAGAATTCTCTAGATAATAATACAATAAATCAACTTAAAAAAAATTAATGACATACGACATTAATTCCCAGAATATTGTTTTAATATTTTTATTTAATAGAATTATCTTTAATAATAATATAATATTTAATAAATTATATCTTTTTTTACACTTTGATACCAAAATCACACTTCCTCTTTATACATAATTTAGTGGGTATATAATATCATTAGTTTATTGTGATAAATTCTCTAAATACAAATTATGAATTTAGATTAAAAAGGCCTTGAAAATACATTTAATTTTAATATTTTAAATAAAATCTAATTTCATATAATGAAATACATTCCAACATTTAATAGTATTATATAAGTAATTAATAAAAATTAATTGATTCATTAACCATTACAAGGATGTGGTTATATCATCGACATCCGCTTTTTGTCCACTGATAACAATTACATTCTTCGTTTACGTATCACTTATGATTCGATGCAAAAAAATCGCTATGCATGCACATTATAAATGTTATTTACTATTTTTATTAGCGATTTCATACATTCTGATGCGTATTCATGATTCGAGATTTTTGTATTTTTACCCAAAAATTTCCAGAAGCAGTTCACCTTGATAAAAGATCTATGTACATACAAAATATAAATAAATCCACGAGCGGAAATACGCGGTCACTAAATAAAATATTATATTATACATATTTTACGAAAAGTCGCATATATTCGTTTCGCGTTATAGCGATAATTAAACAATGCAAATAAAAATCTCAATATTTGTATATAAGTATTATAGTATTTGCATAGATTCAGCGCAGATTGTTAGATTGGTCCATCTTAAGCGTTTTAACGTTCTTGTGGGCTTGATCAAATAAAAAATTTAAACATCATACGAAAAAAAATCAACTATTTATAAAATGAAGAATTGCGTCAATAGAAAAATAAGGAAAACTTTAAACGTGCTCAGAAAAATTCCTTAAAAATTCACTTGACGTAAATTATGACCGAATTCGTAATCCAATCGGTATACTGTTAAAAAATAAACAACACGTGTTTAATTAAATTCCTACGTTGGCTTAAATTTAACGGAATATAAAGACATTTCATTTGTATGAGTAATCACTGTTATAACAAAAGGATTTTCCTTCTGGTTAGGATTTATGATAGTAGTAACTCTCGGTATTTCTATGCACACATACATAAATATGTCTGAGATAATATTGCTAGATTTTATAATTGGCTCATAAATAATTTTAATAAAGCGATATACATATAATCAGTTGACCTAAAGTTATTTTCAATCATGCACTTTGATTATATTAATACAAACATATTAATTTAAGATATATACATTCATATTGATGATTAAAAAACAATTACATTATTACATTATATTATTTTTATAAAAATATAACATAAATATATATAATACTGCGAATTATACAGTCTATTATTCTAACGTTAGAAGCGTAGATCTTTATAAATTAACTCAATGCCAACTGAAGTTGAGGAATTGACTGCAATTTAAAATTCAAAGAATGTTGTGTACGTTTAATGCAAAGCAGAGATATACTGTAATGTTTTAAACATGCTTTTTTCATCATCAGAAAATACGAAAGAAAATGTTAAACTAGTATAATATATGTGTTAGGATTTTACAAACTAGTTGTTTATGTATTATGGATCATTTTGGCATCTTTTATGACATAAATGAAATCATATATTACAGCATCGTGTACTCTAATAAGGAAATATCTTCAATATATTTTTTTTCTCTATAGCATATCGAATGATTCTAGGAAATGATCGATTGGATAAAGTTGTATATAAAAAAAATATGCATAAACAAACTATAGCATATACATAATCGTAGATGTATGTCACACAACTATAACAATGCTATTTTCCAAAACTTTTTTTTACACGGTAGATACAATCCAACAAAAACCGTGCAAAAAAGTGATTGAAATCATTACAATATGCATCATGTACAATATTTATAAAAAATAGTAATTTTGTGGTATAAAAAGGTAATAATGATAACCAAATAAATAAATTAGACAAAATATTATTCATACAAATGGTTTTTAATTAAGAAAAGAATAATAATACACATCGCTTCTGGATAAAATGTGTATATATTATCTATAATATTTATTTTGTTTCTGGAAATCGAGTTAAAACAAATAATTCGTGTAAAAATATAGTAATCGTTCTTTTTAGTGGCTTCTTTAGTGCTATTTCTAAACCGTGTAAAAAATAATTGAGTATATATTTCAAGTGGAATAATTGAAAGAATTCAAGGATTTGCAAGAGCAATGATCTACTACACACATACCTCAGTGTTACAAAGATTTTTCTTATAAAATACACGAACGAATGCAAATCACTGGCACATCCGTTTCCAATTATTAGCATGTATGTATAATATCTAAGGGCTTGCAACAGTGAACTAACCAGATTAAACCGGCGCTGGAAGAATCCCCTGCAGATACATTTTGCAAATTGAAGAGCAATTTAACCATTGAAAACCGGTGTAATGAACCTGAATTGCTTCAGTCGATACCCAGTCCACTTGACCGCAAAATAAAAACATGGGTGAATCACAGCCACGACATTGAATCATCGTTCTGTTCGTTAGTAACAGTGAATCATAGACATGAAACAAAAGAAAATGCTATCTTTTATATATATATAAAAAAAATCAGACCAGCTGAAAAATATGGAAGCAAAAACCATATGCTTTTTATATATTTTTTATTAGTTATTCGTGGAATTACATATGCATTCATATGTATATTTAAAATAAGCATTAACCACAATATTTAATTAAATGTCTGAAAATATCTGTGACTTATTTCACGTGTCATCTAAAAAAACAGAGCGCGGAAATTAATTTCTAAGAAGAAAATATGAGTGTTTTTAATAAAACGACAATCCAGAAATAGGTAATGCAATTTTTATCTTGATAAACTTTATATAAATCAAATGTTTATTAATAGCGTTTAAATAAAACTGGATAATTACTGAACGTCAGTATTCATCCATTGCTTATCAACAATATATATACATGGATAAAGCGAATAAAATATGCTAATTATATAACTTTTAGATAGCACGGGTCATCTATTAATGGACGTTGGACAAGCTGTTCAATCTGTGTGCTCGCGACGTGTCTGTAAAAGTAAATAACCGGGGAGAGAGCCAAATTTGACCTCGAAGATGCAAAAAAACATCACGGGTCAAACGTCACCGTATTTAATGAAAAAAAAACATTTTTGTGTTGCTATGATCACAACATATGTATTGCAAAAATTTAGATTGAAATAAAATACTATCTGTATTTTTTTTTATCGTTAATTATAAACATTATACAAGCGAACCTCCGACAATATGATAGACGATGAGCTGTGTTATCGGGAGCTCGTATCTCGTATAAAATTGAAGGATACATTATTTTGTTTTTTGTATTTTGTAAAAAAAAAAATTTACATGTACTTACGGTTCAAACGAGAGAGCACAATTCAACAACATAGTTATTTGTTTAAGTATATAACTAAAAAATGCATTTCTCTAAATTTTATCATTAGAAAACTTAATAAATTTATCATATTTCATAACAATCTAATCGAAAAACCTAACCCTCAGTTTTGTACTGCTTTGGGTCGTGAAGTTTAGGCTTTTTCGAATACATATTACTCTATTGCCGGTTAGATAAGTAAACTTATTATCAGTAACGTATTTACCCTTTGGCGCAATTGACGAGCGTCTTGGACCTCCAAACTTAAGGGGCCTCAAAGTTCACCTCTCAAATTGAAAAAAAAAATTTAAATATTTTTTGTTAATTTTTTTAATTAAAAATATTTAAACATTTAC
>JAGXCT010036302.1:0-25803 GCA_022495035.1 Philopotamus ludificatus | reverse complement strand
ATATCATATTTAAAATCTCACGCATTTTCTTACAAAAATTAAAAACATGACGTCATCGAAGTTTAATAAAAGTCAATAGCTGATAAGATAAATAAATAAACTGATCCACATTTCAAATAGAGAATGAGGGCAGTTCTGTTTTACGTTCTATAGTGTAAATATATTTTTTTTAACACTTTTAGAGCGTTACGCCACTCACGAAAAAAAATATTCGATCCCATTATTGATTCGTTGAGGCAAATCATTTTGTCCGGTGAAGATCGTAATGGCCGTATAGCGTTTCGTCGTCCAATTTAATACAATAATGATATGTGAAATATGACGACGTCGTCAATGGCTGACATTAATCTTGTTTGGGCCACAATTGAATGCACTTGTTCGGATATCTTAATTTAAAGTAACAAACAACAACAGCGAGTGAAAGATTCTATGGCAGTTACATCACTTACGGCACAAATTGAATGGGAAAATGATATTAAGACATTGTAGTATGTAGTGAACGTTACAATAAATCAAATGTTAAATATTATATAATTATATTAACGTAACGAGGTTATAATATTATATTTTGTGGGAGACGTGGGGGTTAAAATTTTCATATCATAAATAGCTTCGAAGTTTAGCTTATTTTAATGAATGAAAAGTTTATTTTTCAGATCAAGGTCAAAGTTTGGTGAGTTAAGAGTGCATCAACAGATGTAATCCGAATAAAATAAATATTCTAAAATTAATCGCAATTTGGACGCAGATAACACATACGATATTTTACACGTGTTTACCAACTGTATTAATACGGGATGTCCCAAAAAATGTATACCTAGTTTGAATAATTAAAACTTTTATTCACACGTTGGCTTTTTGTTTCTTCCAGTGTCGTCGGTTTTCTGGCGTAGACTTTATCTTTAAGGTTTGGGCAGAGTATTCTATGGGACCTCTTCGTCCAAGACATCTATCTGTTAGGAAGATTTTTATCAAGATATGCTCTTAGATCACGACGATAGTGGGGAAGTGCTCTGTCCTGTTGGAAATGAAATCGCCATCTTACGAAAGTAATTCCGAATGCGTGGTAAAATGGATTTTTGCAGTAAATTTAAGTAATTGGTACCAGTGTATATATATTTTTTGTGGCGTCCTGTATTTATCCACGTATGTACATATGGCATCGTCGGTTGATGCATTATATTAATACTAATGCGCTTAATAAATTAAAACATATAAAAAAATGCATCTACATATGTAATGGCATGAGAAATATGAAACAGAATTGCATTAATATTCATGTTACGCTCATATTTCAACCGAATATATCCACGGCCTCTCTAACCTGGTCACATCCTCTTTATTTATCAGGACCTTAGTAAATCGCTCCTCTTTATTAATAATGCCATTGCTATCAAAAAAAATTGTTCAATTATCGAAAAAATATTTTTATTTGAATTTAATGAGATTATGTGATTATTAATTTTATATTTAAATGTGTTATTATTTTTTATTTGTTTAAAAATAAACAAGCTAATTAAGAAATAATTCATTTTCACTGAATGTGAAGTTTATTCATTTATTAATTTATATTAATAATAATTTTTAATTTGGGGGAGCGATGATGTTGATGAGTGTCGTTTGTACTTGGTGTACCGGAGTTATCCCAGTCATTCATTGACCGTGGTGCAAGCAACGTCGGGATAAAACTAATTGGTGTCAGTTTTTTAACCTAACTAGAAAAACATATACAAGGTGATCATGCTCAGTGTTTTTGTGTGTGGATCGTGATATTAAAACTAAAAAAAAAGCCAATCCAGTTTTCGTGTAAAAGTTGATTCGGTGCGTTTAAAATAATGATTATTCTCATGATTAAAACTTCCTTTAGCGAATTATGCCAACGAACTGTCGCATACTAAATTAACCAGATATCATAATATAACCATACAATTTTGGAATATAATTTTTAATTGATAATATCACATTTATTTTTAAATATTATTAAAATGAAATTTAATTATTTCTATGCAATGCAATAATTTTTCCAGTATTTTTAATTATTTTATTGATCCCATTTACGTATGTGTACAGATGTGTGGATGACTAATCTTGTTTTATAATTCATGTGGGCAAATTCAAACGCACATCCTACACGTTGATAATGAGGAATTGTGTTAATGTATCAGAGGGGTCGATTATGACCCCCCAAATATTATATTGGATCGTGTTTCAGTATTGGTAATCGCCAATTGTTGAATATACATACATACGTGTGACCCCCGTGATGACTGTCATATTCTGGTACAATTGATATATAATTTTGAATGGGATGTGCATTGATTTATGCCGTTTGAAAACCATTACTGTCGATGCACAGTCAGTAGCAAAAATATCTGCCCATTTTTATTATTAAAATTTTATTAATTTAATTTAATAATTGATTTGGTCAAAATATCTTCATATCTTCAACGGCTTCATAAGCGTTTACGCGAATACGCGTCAAGCAGAACTGTTCCAATTTCCGCGCTCACGCGTATTCGTGTGAAGCCAGATGCGCGTTTTAATAAATCCCAGTTTTATTATTGTATCTTCTCGTAAATTATTCTGTTCCAATTGCATTCTTACTTTTGCTATAGACTGATAATAGATTTTCAATGCATTTTACGACTTACATGAAATACGTTTTTTTTGTGAAAAATGCAAATAATGGACCGAAAAGGCTTAAAATTTTTACGCTTATAATATAATTATATGCTTCAAATTAAAAACAAAAAAATACATTTTTTTGGAACGTTTTTGCAAAAATAATTCGCTTATGAAGTGGTTAATATTATTTTTATTCCTTAGAAGCATTCCAGAAGCGCAATCTTAAGTGGACGTTTAGCTCCTTCATTGAATTTATTCCCACAGTGTTTTCAAAACGTTGACCTTTCGTTTTTTTGTCATGTTCGACTTATGCTGGCTCAAGCATCAAAACGGCGTTTAGCCAAATCATCCTTCTACATTTCTATTTTTTCCGAGAGTAAAAATCACCGAACACACCAAAACAAGTAAATTCTTTTGGATGAGTCAGTAATATCGTGAGAATTTAATATAACTATAAATGTCAAGATATATCAGGGGCAAGTGTACTAACACAACAACAACAAATAGACCAAATCAATGTTTTGATTAAACCTTATACGCTCAATTCTTTTTTTACACGGCAGATACGTTCCACCAAAAATCGTGGATAAAAAAAAAGGTTTCTCAAATTTAATGTTTTTTTTAAAAAAAAAAAGAGCAACATTGTAGTATAGAAAAAAGTGTAAAAATAGTAATAAAGAAAACCTGATAAAAAAATTATTCATAATATTATTCAAACGTATGTATTTTAATTAATTAATATATATATTTACGACAAGTTTAATGCGATTGAATCTAATGAAGCTTTTTGTTTGTTATTAATATTCTGTGTTGCTGAATTTCCTATTACAGTAAGTCTTCAAATTACGCGATTAATTGGCTCCGAAGGTTTTCACGTACATCGAAAAATCGCGTAAGTCGAGGAAAGCACAACATTTAGTTTCAAAGGATAATTTCAAAAAAATCTTCATTTCGTCCGTCCTCAAGTTCCATCAATACATCGTTGAAGTTAGTTATACAATAGATACTGATGGTAGATATTGCAACTTTACTCCAGGCATCGCCAATATTTTGAACAGCTTTATAAATGTTGTACTCTTTCCAAAATTGGGTTAACGATTTTCCACTCTGTCTATCAACAGCTCTATCTGTTTCCCTAAATGTATTTCGTAGGTAATATCTTTAAGTGTATGTATTACGCCTTGATTCATTCGTTGAATAATAGAAGTTGTATTCGGAGGATGAAATATTATTTTTATATTTTCATTATCAAGAGGCGGAAGTTCATAAAAACCGCATAAGTCGAGGACCGACTATATTATTAAATTTTTTATCTACTTCTGTAGTTTCACAAATTGTTTATGCATTTCTTGATATTCAGTCATACAAATCTGCAGGTCTCGTTGGAATTTTTAAGCTCTTTCTAGGTCGGATTTCTATATGTTGTTTACTTTTTTTGTTCATTTGTCATTGGCTATTGGGAAATTATTTTCAATTGTCCATAAAAAATACATAATTATATATTTTAATTTCGGTAATCCTGTTAGAAACAAATAATTCGTGTTCAAATATAATATTTGTTCTTTTTAGTGGGCCGTGTTATATCGAAACCATGTAAAAAAAGTTTTTAATGTATGTATATTTAAAATTAAAACGAGTTGTTTACATCCTTAAATAATGCGAGCTAATTAATAAGGCAATATAATGAGAGTTTACTGGAAATTTGCGTTTAACTTTTTCGCAACATGCCAAAATTTTATAAAAAAACGTGTAATAATTTAAATGTTATTTAATAACTTTTTCCACATAGCTTTTTCGTATGTATATAATAAGCCTGAATATATTTAGGGTAATTAGTGTCTCGTTACATCAGAATGAATTTAACAGACAGAAGTCGTTCAAAAATTATTATTGTCTCCATGTGTTATAGTAATTGCATACCATGATAAATGCCATGTATCATCAAAGATTCTCAACATGTGGAATTAACCAAAAATATAATCGTAATATGTGAATTTTACTGTATTATATATTGATGGATAAATGGGTAAATCTTATAAAAAAAATGGAGATTTTATTTAACAAAAAATTAATAATATTTACTAAGGATTGAATATCAAAGGAATCTGTCTATTGAAACATTTTGAACACGCAAGCCACGTATGGGAATATATAACAAAGAAATTCTACTCCCCAATATTTCACTCGGTTATTTCTCTCACTTTTACGCATGCCTCCTCGCGTTCATATGAGCAAGACAAAGACACCATGTGATTTTAGAAAAAATAATAAATTATCTCACAATGAAATTAATGCATTTCGTAATGCACCATGAGAACAAGTGCAAGTAGATCAATAATGTCACAACAAAACATATGTTTCATGTGGCACACTGTGTGATCTGTAATTTTTCATCTGTGTTGTCGTAATACATATTTTTTTCCATTCATCTCTTAGCTTTTGTACAAGAATCAAGAATAAATGTATTTATATTAATAATATAATTGAAATTAATAAATATTTATATTTCATGTGATGAAGTAGTTATTTAAAAACATATTTCTACAAATATGCAAAAATAATACTTGTTCAATAATATAATGCCAATGAGTGAAATGCGCAAAAATGAAAACGGAAAATCGCCGACTGACTGATAACGAAAGTTGGAAATGGATTTTCTATTGATTTTTTCGACAATAATTATATTGGATTTGACTCATGGTCTCTTAGGACCAAATGTATGCAGCGAGGTGAAGCAGTAAGTATACAAACTGATTTAATTTTAATATATACCTGATTCTATTTTTATGCGCTTATATATTAATAATATTTTTTACACATCATATCAAAATATTATGTATTTGCTGATTTAGAATCAATACAAATTTTTAAGGTTTTTTGAGGGTCTACAGGTACTCTCTTAAATTTAATAAAAAAAATCGATTTAAATTGCCGTAACCAAAACTGTCATTTTTTATTATGAATACTGCTCCATACACAGTCAACCTTCCTATAGCGCTGAGACAGGGACTGCGGTAAAGAAAACCTGTTTTATAAAAGACTAGAATCATGCGAAATTTGGGGTTACATTTTTTAAATTGAATATATTTTGCTGTCAATCAAAGGGCATTGATTTTTATTTCTCATGAAATAAGCAGTTTGACCTTGAAATTTTACCGTTTATAGAAAACTGCGCTATAGGAGGAACTATCGCACACGGCGATCTATTGCGAGCTGCGCTATAGGAGGGTGGTTGACTGTATTCCGATAATGGTTTTTATTGTGTGTCGAATTAAGTGGAATATTTATTTGACGCGTTTTTCGAAAATAGTTTACCTAATTTAAAAGATAAAAATAAAATAACTAAGTAAAAGTAGTATCATAGAAACGACACATTTTAATTAATGGTGTTTTTATTTTGGTACTGTTTATAATTTATTAACCTCTTTCACTCAGTGGGCCAAACGTTTAAACGGCCCAAAATGGATAGGGTGAAAATGTTTAAATCTGAAATATGTATAAAAAAAAAAAATGTATGATTATATATTCGGCATATTATTATTACATGTAACGTTATATTCATTTGATAATTTTCAGATACATTTTAACAACAAAAATAAAATATCAACAGCCGGTAATAATAAGGTCCTACACGTGGTGCTTTAATTTTCCACCTAAATGCAGTGTAGTGCGTACAGAGATGAAGGAAAAATGGAAAGTTCAAGTAATAAAAACATCACTAAATATTTTATATTATAATTAAAAAAAAAACAATATGTAAATATTTGTTTATTATTTTAGACAGAGAATCGCACACAAACCATAACATTTTGTTGTCCTGGATTTATGGAGAGCAACGATAAATGTATGCCAAAATGTCCTAAAGGCGTTACGGGAGACAAGTGTGATGAAGGTAAAACTATATCAAATATATGAAAAATATACACGCAATATTTACAAAATATTTTCATAGATTGTCCATTAAATAAATGGGGGACGAGCTGTCATCAAGATTGCAAATGTCCAAAAAATTCCATATGCGATCCAAAAAATGGAATGTGCATTTGTATAGATGGATGGATCGGATCTAGGTATATATCTTTGCTTGTGATAACATTGAAAATTGCACCGCTATTATAATTATATTATTTTCAGCTGTGATATACTAAAATCAGCATTCACGAGTAAACCGCATCTTTCTACAGAGAGTAAAATTACTAAGACGTTGTTCGATTGGAGCACCCCATATATCAGCCATACTGCGAAACCCAATACCACCATCATATATCAGCAGCCGAAATCTACAAAATCTACAGCTCTATCAGTAGAACCGATAAATCGAAAGTATAATTTAATCACGTCGACAACAACCTTAGATAAGGAAATTACCTCCACGAAATCCACAACCACCCAATATTCGGTTACATCATCAGATACACAGTCCGGCGCCACAACAATCGGCACAGCGATAAGCGACCGCGACGAAATTAAGAATGACACAGCGATTAAAGAATCGATCCCTGTTCTGGTTATGCAAGATCATACGACGACGCTTCCGCAGACCACTGCCAGGCCGACCGACCAGACAATAGACTCGATGACAACGCAGATAGAAAGTCCTGTCACTACTTCGAAACCAGTCGTCGCTCCCCAGGTTACGGACTCTCCGATCACAGTGATTTTAAAAAAAAATGTCAAAGAACCGAAAACTGTGCCAAACGCCACAGAAACGTCGATCATATCTCTGACTGTGCTCAAATCGACAGCGTCCACTGCGAGAAGAAAAACTCATAAATATAACAAACCAGATTCGGATCTGGTCAAGATTACGCTGAATTCTTTGATTGGTAGAAATGGAAAAACTCTCAAAACTTCAATCACATCCCCATCTCCGAATGACAATCAATGGAACCTTAGCATCGATCCACTCAAAAAAATATCAAAAAATGAGAGTTACGAGGACATAACCGTCGCACCGCTAATGTCCACCAATCAGCCATTCATATATACGATTGTCACTACCGACATTCAAACGGAAGAGATCATGCACGTTCTAACTGAGCCCGAGCAAATTACGTCTGTGGCGGGCGAAGAGGACACCGATGAAAGAAGAGACGATCTGTATTCGGCTCTAAGCATTGCTATGGGAATAGCAGCGGCGATAATTTTAGTAGCAACAATTATAGTTTTGGTGGCCAGATACCGCAAGGGTTCCAACGGCCGAACCAAAAAGATCGACATGAACAACGTGCAAACCATGTTGAATGTGTCAGAGGAAGAACTGCCCTCTAGTTACATCAGGAGCGTATTCCACAGTCCGATACCAGGTAATTTAAATCTATTTAAATCAGTAACAAATGCATATCGTGTTTTAAAATCTTCGTATAAGAAGGGTAACCTATTCAATCCTTCGATCGAAGGCAGGATAATCATTTTCTTGTCAGATATACAAGGGCTCTGAATTCTCAATATTGACCCCAACTCCTTTAGTAATTCTGTTTTTATCTCCACAATATTAGCAAAACATCGTACTTTCATAATTCTGCGGAAATAGCAATAAGTCGTACAAAAACATGTTTGGCGAATACGAAGGCTGAGGCATTTTAAGAGTACTGTTTTCACATTTTTTTCCCCAAGCGTTTTCCGTTGCTAGCTCATGGAAATAACTCAATTGATAAATGCTTAACCTAGCCGTGCCAATGAGGTCTATTTGGGACCCCATGTTTTTGATTTTAAAATCAGATTATTATAAATCCTACATATCACAAACCTTTTGTAATTGTCTAAAAGTGTTTAAAGAATAAATAATCATTGACCTTTATTGTCCACATTTGCTAAAAACAACAATATTCGCCTTTGTTGGCACGAGCGCGATGTTTTTTATCGCTTGCATCCGGCACGATGTGCAAGCGCGAGTGAAACCGTACTTTATGTACGTGCCGCGACTTAGTTTCCCTAATTGTGTTAAGTAAATCGACAATATTCTCCATAAAACTTTGACAGACATTCTTGAAGTTCTTCTTTCTTTGTTAATTTTTCAGGTTTGATAAAATATAATGTATATTATTAACAATATAAATAACGAAATTACAGACAAAGTTTTTTAAAAAAAACGTCTCGAAGAAAAAAAGTATAAAAAAGGAATTGACCCCGACGTGATTTGAACACGCAACCTTCTGATCTGAGTCAGACGCGCTACCGTTGCGCCACGGAGTCATATCATTCGCGCTTCATATTATGGCTTAAATGTTATTTTAGTTAAAAATACATTATTTTATTATTATATATTACAGTAGCATACAACAAACTTAAATATTTATCAAATAAAAATAATAATTGTAAACTATCCACTTCTGTAAAACTTCATTAATATAATTAAATTAATTTTAAAAGTGACATCTGCACAAAACAATCAAAAATACTAGTTTAGCAAAGATACACACCATTTAAACTATGAATAACCACGCTCTGCTATCGAGTGATGAATACAAATTATTCCGTTTCTATTCAAATATCGTTTAAAACAAACATATATTATCAATTATTGCATTACCAATTTATTCAATTTATTTCAAAATAATGCGAAAAAAATAATAATATTTTTAGTTATGCAATTAGCTTAGCTATATTTAAAATTATATAAAAAAAGCTTTTACTAATATGTACATGGTATTATTTATTTGTTAATATATGTAAGTGCTTATATGAGACATACATTGCCTACATATGCATGCAAATTCTATTAAAACAATTGTATACCCAGTTAAATACATAAATTTGGTCAAGCGTCGTCACCGGCCCATTAGCTCAGTTGGTTAGAGCGTCGTGCTAATAACGCGAAGGTCGCGGGTTCGATCCCCATGGGCCAATTTGTTTTTATTTCTCTTTCAAAATATATTTTATATATACATACAGTTGAAATTTTATAATTTTTAAATAAATATATATTATTTTTAGATTTGCCTATGAATACATTACCATACATACATGATAACAAATCCAGGTATTCTGTTCCATTTATGCAGCCAGTTGTGATACATGCGGTGTCCCCAATTATGGTGGAAAACTTTAGAGGTAATTTTTTATATTACTAGCTATTTATTTAAATATCAATTATAACTGTGAATATAATCTTTATCTAATTTTAATATAATATCCTATGCTGCTATATCCATTTATTATTTTTTTATGTACAGTAAGGGCTCGTACGGAGCTTAAGATGTATTCTAGCGCCAAACTAAATAGCTTTTAACGAGGTAATTTAATAATAAATTGATAACGTTTAAGCTTCAGTCAGCAACAAAGTAAGTCAGTCAGTCAGTAAGCAAACGTACCAAAACATAGATTATAGGAGAGTACCACATTGTTTTTAGACTTCGAGTTCACCGTTAATCGAGGAAGTGCTAAACAAGACCCTACGCTATTAATACAATGATTATAATATTGCATTAGTTGCCACTATCATGACTACTCAATGAAACTTTTCAATTTGAATTAGATTTAAGCATAAGAATTTTTGTACCATTTCAGATATTTTGGAATGTCATTACGATCATCCAAAGCCGCTGAGACCCACTAACTTTATTACACCCGCATTGGCTCAACAGCGATGTGTAACATTCAGCTCATTGCCGACTAACTATTGTGATACGGAACTTCCTGTTACCGAAGAGTCCATAAATACTCTAAAGCTTGAACATCACACTATGCACACCTTTGAAATGGAGAGCACCGAACCGGTATACGATGAGATACCTTGGTGCCCTTTGCCGGCAAGGGCAAATCAAATCATTACTATGGGGGATGAGGCAGTGACTGAATTATAATGTATATTTTATATTCATTGTATTGTATGTATATTTTATTATAATATATGGTATGTTTATTGATAATAAATTTATTAAGTAGTACTGCATATATACTAATTAATGTTTTTCTTCTCGTTTTATATTTTTCAACTGATATTTATTTGTCTATAGTATAAATTGTGCTAAAACATCAGTATAGACTCCATACTGATGTTTCAGCACAATTTACACATTCTCATGGTGAATTATTCATTTTTCTCTAGCTGAACATTTACATCGTTACAGATCTTCATTAAACACCGTGTGTTACTAATTTCAACAGTTCTACAGATTGATTATATGATACTTTTAACATTTAAACATGAAATAAAGTGTGATATTTTCAATTGCAATCCTGATATCACGTGTCTTTTATTTATATGTAGCTCGGTATAATTATAATTATTTAATCTATAAATTAATTAGGATGTGTATATTATAGAATTCGTCATTGTTTGTTGGTACCAAAACTTTTTTAACAATTGTGTTTGTTAATCATAACTGAGTGCAGATAATATTCAGATGAGTGGGTGTAATCTACCGGAGAGTCATAAACATATGCCGAGTGATAGAAGAGTAAGGAAGAGGCTGATGACATACATCTCACCATAAATTAAATTGTCTAATAATATACTGATACACAGTGCAATCTTGTTTTACCACAGGCAACAGAAAACCAATGTATTATATGGTTAAATACTCAACAACAAGTCAACAAACAAACCGACTTCGTAGACCTACAGGGAATGAAACCATGAACATAAACATGTTTCTTACATATATAGGAAATTGATTAAACAATAAGACTGATACGTACCAATAGTATATGAAATTTTATCTTAATCTAATGACTTAATGTCAAAAAAAGAATATTTAATCAAATGAATATAAAATTTAAAATAATATAATTTAATCAGATAAATATAAAAAGATAAAACTTTTTACACAATGACCAACTATTATGACTTATGTATAAATATTATATGTACAAACATAACATCATTATACAAAATTAGACTTTTACATAGAATTTGAGATTTCAGTAATACCCCCGATAGCGCTAATGTTGGGATCACGTTATTGGAACAACGCGTTCTCGGGATAATGAAGCACATACAAAATTTAGGGTTAGGGAGATCTGCCAAAACTAAGTAAAAAAAAAATATATGAATCTTGATGAATGAAATATTCGGTTGCCATGCATGCGATCGCCGACATACACATGATACCCGTGGCTCATTGTCTACATCAGGGGTGAATGGTGAGAAATGTGCCGAACACTCGCACACATGAGAACATATATATGTGCGAGCGAGATCAACACACAGGCGCACCCAGCCAAACGGCATAGAGTTACGGTCGAGCAATGCATGAATAGAATGCGCTCGCGTTATAAGGGTGAATTCCGCGATTTATTTTCAAATTCGCGCTATCGGAATACACGCTATTGGGGGTATTACTGTATATTTTACTGCTTTATGTATTAGCTAAATTATTATTATTAGCTTAAGTATTTTTTACATATTAAAGTAAAAACCTGTCAAAACCATTATATATTATATAAAATCGAAGAGATTACTTAGTTGCCGATCCGTCATGGCGGCTAGAAAAAACTGCGTAATACGAAGGGGGTATATTTATAATGAAAAATAGATCCCAAGCATTTCAAGTCATGATATCCTTCATAACTTGGTCGATATTTTTAATGTTTCTACTAATCAATATGACGCGTAAATGACGGCGATGTCCCGCCGCAGACTAAGGACACGCCGCCGGTAGACCGACCGTTAAATTCTCACGACACGGTCACTAGTATACGTTTCAATCGCACTGATTCGAGCGAAAAAAAACATCTGGTCTGAATATTTTTGTTTTTATTTGTTTTCGCAATTGCGGAGAATAATTTTACAGTAATGTTTATTCTTTAGACTTTTTTAGACAAATACAAAACAACTTGGGTCCCCAAATAGCACGGCTAGGTTTGTGAAATCAATTTGAACGCTTCATATATAACGAAAAATGTCAACATAACCTTAAATTTCTTTGCCTTTTATTTAACTGATTACTTTTAATAGTAGAAATCATTTATTTCGTTTTTCTCATCAGTTTTTTAATTTCGCATTCAATTGAAAATGCGTTTATACATATTTTTTATTAAAACGTGCTATCACACACGAGTGCAATGACACATTAATCCAAGAAATGTATGCGAGATATACATTTGGTTTTTTTTATGTACCGCAAATAGATGGGGGGCAAATAAGGGACCTCCCCGACATCGTTTCCGAGTAAAAAAGGAACACTTTATTTACATTATCTACACATGTCTGTTAAATTTACAAAACGATTAAACCGCAGATGATATAATCCAATGGTGTCCTAAATTTTGGTGCTATTATAATATGCATTTAATGCAGCTTTTAAATTATACTTGAATCTACATTTAATATTTAATGAAAAGTGATTTTATTATGTTTACATCTTTTTTTATATCTAAATCTATTTTCTAATACTAATATGTATCATCTACTAAGATTAAAATAATACAATCAGTATTGTTTGAAGATGTCATTGACGCTGATATTCTTTATCGTGGAGTGGCTACATTGTCATGTTTATTTTTTTCATAGGCGTATAATTATAAATGATTTTTATATTTATATTCATAAACAAGATTGTTTTTATTAAATTCACATGTTCTATTAAGTGCACTGGGAATTAATATTTAATATAGCGTGACGCTACTGTTTAGTTTTGATAATAGTTTATAAACAAAGTATGTGCACACATATATATATCGTTAGTAATACACTCTAATACAAATTAAATTCATTTTGGGTCTCAAACTTATTGGAGATGGCTACGGTTATACCACGATTCCTACCGTTAATAATTATTAATATATTATTAAACATCTATCCGATATGCGGAAGTGGTATTTGTGGAAGCAAACAAGTGGTGTAAGTAATATATTTGAATATTATTAACATCGCTGCATAATTTATAGATTGGTACTTATTTATTTTTGTGATACGTGTAGTGAAAAAATATACAGACAAGTAGAAGCATCCAGATGGGATATACAACATTATACAAAACGTCGCTTTTGGAGCAAACGTATCGATACAAAGACTAGAAAAGTTAAAGTAAATTATTGGACCACAGCTGTAAGTACATATAAATAAATATCTTAGACTTGGCGAATCCATTTTAATTTGGTAACTATTAAATTTCAGCCCTACACGGTGAACGCTCATATATCCATTTGCTGTTCAGGCTACAAGCATAATAATAAATTAAATACCTGCGAACCCGAATGTGTTCCCAGTTGCGTCAATGGTTATTGCGCCGATGTTAACGTCTGCAATTGCCTTCAGGGATACGTAGCAAATCCTACAAGTATCTCACAATGTGTTCCCTATTGCTCCGAGCCGTGCAAAAACGGTTTCTGTTCTAGTCCAAACCACTGTGGATGTCACGCGGGCTTCGAATTGGACCCTGCCGATCAAAACTCTTGTATACCAAAATGTACAGAAAAATGCGTCAATTCCAATTGTACTGCAACTGATGTCTGTACCTGCAATCGCGATTACGTTAAAGACCACACCATATCCCACGTGTGCACCCCGATTTGTTCTAAAGAATGCAAAAAAGGTCACTGCATTGCACCAAACCAGTGCGGTTGTGAAGACGGCTTCATCATTGACAAAGATGACCCGTCCAACTGTGTCCCAGAATGCAAAGAGAGCTGCGTAAATGGCTATTGTTCAGATTATAACGTTTGCACTTGCTATTCTGGTTACGAATTATCTACGAACTCTTCGTCCGTATGCGATCCATTTTGCGCAGAAAATTGTACTAATGGTAACTGCACGGAGCCCAATGTTTGCACTTGTTTATCTGGATACGAAAATGACAGGGAACTATCGAATGTGTGCATTCCACTTTGTGGAAAAATTTCCTGTGCCAACGGAAAATGTTCAGATGAAAAAACGTGCATATGTAATCTGGGATATGAACTTTATTATTTTGAAGAAAACTCCAATAAAACCGCATCGGGAGGATGCATTCCTGTTTGCTCGGGATGTGAGAATGGAGTTTGTGTTGCTCCTGATGTATGCCAGTGTGATGAAGGTTACGCGTACAACGCCCTAAATATTTGTTCTAAATTATCTTATAATTGCACGACGAGCGATGACAAAAATTGCACTACACCAACTAGCGAACCATATTCCAGGTAATTATTTATAACGGTAGTGGCTAACCTTTTACATGCGCCAATTTTTTCATATACGAGTTCAAATGAGTCATACAACTCGAGCACCTTTTCTACAGTTGCGTTCACGGTGCCATTGGCTTTACCTTTTATTGACTGCACTCCATCAGTACACACACTGATTTCCGTCAGTGCACACACTGATGTCTGTCAGTACACAAATATGTTTTTATTTTATCAAATATGAGCCTCTTGTTTTACTATGTAATGACTCGAGTCTCGCCAGAGTTGAAATGCACCACGTGTAATCTTCCAATGCGCCATAGGTTGGCTACCCCCTATCTATAGTGTTTAATATATCAATATTAACCAAAGCAATATATTTATATAAACATTTTGATTTTAGTAACTCACAATGGATTATGTACACTGCAGTGTTTGGTAGCTTAATAACAACATCGCTGATTGTAACCTTAGTCTGTTATTGTTTGCGAAAAATAAAAGTCTACAATGACCTCACGGGTAAATATTTATTTTATATTTCAATATATTCAAAATATATTTTATCCGTATTTTTTTATCCACAGAAGTATTACCTGGACCTGTTGTGAAATATTCTGGTTTGTTGAAAAAAGGAAATATATTCAAAACGTCATAATTCAAAATCTGTTTAGTGTACAACTGTGTTATTTATTTTTATAAGTATTCTAATTCTACGTATATCCGTATTCGCCTATTTTAATAAAAAAATATATTATAGAAATGAAATATTCATTATTTATGTAAAAAAATATGTCACAAAAAATGCATAAAAATATATAACAATTACAATAATAATACATTATTTTATCATCGATTTTTAATGCGTAATTTCCGCTGAATATCTTTCATTCAACGGAAACAATATATATATTTTATTATTTACATAAAACTGATAATGAATTAATATATACAATATTTAATAAACAAATGCATTAGTATTTTTTAAAAATATCCTTCTTTATCTCGATTTATTCATAGCATGTTTATCAATGTTTAATAAATAAATGTATATTAGGGTAATTCATAATAAATAAATCACATTTTATTTTATTTTGGAGTCAGTTTCAAATTGATCAAAGCATGGAATTTAAAATTATATTAAATAAAAAAGCATACATTGCATTTACACGTCAAATGATTTTCAATATTTTCGTTTCAATGTAGTTGGCAACACTGCATTGCCGTCGCTTGTTTGATTTGAAGTAATTAATTTATTAACTTGGTCATCAAATAAATTCTTATAACCATTTTTCAATGTTTGCGCTTTCAGTTCTTTTCATGCAAAATTAACCTAGCCGGTGGGGTTTATTTGGGACGATAAATAGAGAAAGAAAAGAGTAAATATAAATAATCATTGAACTTTATTGTCCGCAATTGCGAAGAAAAATTAAAACAACAATATTGTTTTACAATGGCATGGGTGCGATGATTTTTATCGCTTGGTACAGAATATGAGCTAGAAAAAATATCGCGCTGTACAAGTTTCTACTAATATGTATCATGAATAACCATTTTTATTCATAGAATAATCCATTTTTTTTAAATGTCAAGGTATTGTCGAAGAATCCATCAATTTTTGACATGAAATTTTTGGGGTCTATTTTCATAAATTCATTTCATACAAAATGTACCGCATCGTTCAGCGGCGTTGGCTTCGAGCCGTCGTGAAGGATCGGTTAAGAATCCGTGTATATAATGTTTAAACCTATTCATAGTCTCTATTCAAGCATTAATGACTAATAAAAAGTGAAAATAATTTTCCATGAAAACCTTAGAGAGAAAATCCCATAAAACAATAATTAAGTTGTTTAAAATATTGATGTCCATGAGAAAAATATTTTTAATACTTGATTTACACGATATATATGTTTTCCTGTCGCTGCTGATTAAAATTTAATTTTCTTTATCGCTATATTCTACCCGCTACACTAAAACACGTAAATTTCCATCGGCCGATTTGTGCTAAGATTCTTGTAAATCCTTTTCTATCAATACATTGCCGATTTGTTGAAATTAATACTAAGAAAAGTATTAATATTTTATATCTATAACCACGAAAATTAGATAAAAATGTTATTATCTTACACACAAGCCGATTAAGCCGAGTTCAATTTCCAATGGACATTTAAAAATAATTGTATAATATTTATTTATTTTACATACATACGCTTTCATATTTGAAACAACATACTTTTGGTGCTATGTACATTTTCGAGACATGTCTTACAATGCTACACCTCATCTATGTTCCCTAAATTGCTATTTAAAATTTTTAAAAATATTTTCTAATACAATATTAACGAATAATAATCAAATCAAGTGAAACTTCAAAGATAAACCTCATTTTCTTTGATATACATGATTTCCCCTTTGTGATTGAATTACCTCATTTGTATATGTACATACATACATACAAATAAGGTTAGCCGATAGCTTCGCAAGGATGACACAGAATATACATCCATTCTGTCGCTAAAATCTGTCCGGAATAGTAGCCGTTTTATATATGACAATATGGAAAAATTTTATAAATATATGATATTACTTTTATCAATAAACAATTGTCTTGCATATAACTCCGGTATATGTGACAGAAGATCCGTGCCGTATGTATATTGCAATAGCATTTATGAATCATAATTATTTTTAAATAACAAAACATATTTGATATTACTTTTAATATTTTAGATTTAGATATAGTTATAGAGCGACACACACAAAATGGGAGATATATCAAACAACCAAGGAAACATGGTATTTTATGACTGAAACTATAACAAATCGACGAGTCGTTTATTACACGCAAAACAACGTAAGTATAATTCAATATGACAATGAAAATACTTTAGATATTAAAAATATAACCATGTTATTTAAGCAAGAAAAAAATAATACTAACGACATGTCAACTGTGTTACAATCTAATGAAGCTTTTTATTTGTTATTACTGCCAGATGTTGTTAAATTTCTTATTATTAAGAAATCTGTTCACTTTGTTCTTTGTTTCACAAGTTGTTTATACATTTCTTGATATCCAGCCATAACAAATTTGCAGGTCCCGTTGGAATTGTAAAGCTTTAAGTTCGTATATCTCTAATGCAGGGGTGAGCAACCCGCGGCCCGCGGGCCGCATGCGGCCCGCCTGGCTCTTTCGTGCGGCCCGCCACGCTTTCTCGTGAAACCCATTTTGACTTTTAAAAAATTTTGATTTTTAAAAATTCCAAGTGTCCCGCAATTAAATTGTACCTTAGGCTTGTTAATTTTTTACTAATTTTTGAAAATGATGCTAAAATCATTGATAGGCAATGATATCGTGCTTTATTTATGTGATTTAATTTCATGCGTTACGTTGTCACCATGCCTGTAATAAGAAACTTCTTAATTTCCTTGTCTCGAGCTAAATCTGTTTAAAGGTGAAATCATTTGAGAAGTGAATATGGTGATGTAATTTACAACACGAAATTCGTTGGTTGAATGAGACTTTATGTAGGAACGCTGGATTTAAAGTGATATTCAATTGTTTGTGGAAATGAAGGAATATCCATTTTCCCCAAGTCGAATAAAGGCTGGATATATGATTTTGCCTTCTCGTCGATATAACCCAGCATTTTAATGTCTTAAGCATTGAACTTCGGGAAAAAGGCCAGTTTATTCAGGGCATCTTTATTAAAATTAATGCTTTTGAAAAAAAAACTAAAAATTTGGAACAGCAATCTGTTATCAAACAATATGTCACATTTTACACATCTAAGATAAGAAAATCCTTCAGAAACCAAAAAATTTGACCAGCATTTAGAAAAATTAATAACGGAATTTCAGCCCGATTTAAAATAATAAGATCAGAAAAAACTGCTCTTAGTTTAAATATTTTTTCTTCACCATTTAATATAGAAGTGGAAACAATTCCAGTTGAGTTACAAATGGAATTAATAGATTCTAAAACGACACAGTTTAGAAATAAATTTTACAATGTTGACTTACATAATTTCTATCAAAATTACATAAATTTAGAAAAATTCTCACGATTGACCGCTCATGCAAAGCAAATAATGACAATTTTTGGAAGTACTTATGTTTGCGAACAATTATTTTCCGCAATGAAAATAATTAAAAGCGATGATCAATCGAGATTAAATGATGTACCTTTCGAAAGCTGCGTACGAGTTGCTGTGTCGTCTATATCAGCAAATATAGACCAATTGATGACAAAGAAGCAATGCCAAATTTCTTATTAAAAAATTTTTCTTATATATCTTTCGCCGTCTTTTTTATAGTATTTTTGTAATTTTTTTGTTGTTGTTTTTTTTAGATACTTTGGGTTCTTATTTTTTTTGTATTATTATAATTTTCTTACGTGCGGCCCGCGCAACATTTTAAATTTGTAAATGGCCCGTTGTAAAAAAAGGTTGCTCACCCCTGCTCTAATGTATGTTTCAGTAATAAAAAAAATTGTAACGCGAGAAGGAATATATTTTTTCTTTTTTCGTGCCGTGTCCGCTAACGGACGTTCGCGATCATGGAGGTCACTTTTATCCTGTCCATTACTGCCCCGAACAAGGAGGTGGTATTTCCCCCGAAATTGTTGTAGATTCTTCAGCCAGGGTGTCCTTGGTCTTCTGGGTCCTCGTATTCCTTTAACCTTATCCTGAAGAGTTACAGTATTTGATATATTTAGGGATGTCGCATTATTTTTACGTTGATGTTTTTTTTTAATTGTTTATTTGCGTTATCATCTCAACGTTGGTTACTCTAGTTACCCAACTGATACGGAGTATGTGTCTGTACACACACGTTTCGAAAGTTTCTAGTCGTTTAATCGCTTTTCTGTGGGCATCAACGCCTCTGCTCCTCCTAGAAGGACGGTTCAAATCATGTCCACAAAGTTTTTTTCCATCCGGATAAATGTCGTTCTGGTCTTCTCGATTCTAAATTTCAGCTCTGTCATCTGGTCCTAGCTTTGGTCCAGCCCGGGTATATTTATTTCTACCGGGTCTTGCACACAGTGGTGTGGATTATGAATTCTACTGTCGAAAATTTGTAACTCATTTTCCATTTGAGCTAGAACTATGATATTTAGAATGAATATATTAATAAAATGAAGATATATCCTTTCAAATTTAATATTAAAATTAATAATATATTTTTAAAATATATAAATTTTGCAATTATGCCACATTATTCTGTATAATTTTGTTTATTAAATTATCAGCGTTATCTATGTTATGTAAAAACAATAATTTATAAATGACAGATACAATGAAAACCATATTTTATGATATATAAAAAAGAAGTGTGCTAATTATTCTAAAACTATTAAATTTAAAACTTCTTCATCAAAATTTTCCATGAAGAACTTTGTTTAAAATGAACAATATATAACCCTAATTGTTATATATTTGTATATTAATAAAAATAAATATTATAGGTTTTATTATGGTATATATATAACATTAATGTGCAATTAAAAATCGTAAAGATATGTAATCAATTGAATTTGATGCTCCGCAAATATGTTGCACGTTTTTTTGAAAGCAATTACGGTCAACCCTTCTATAGCGTTCAGATAGGGACCACGCTAAAGAATTAAAATTAAATGCATAATAGTAATTAT
Source organism: Philopotamus ludificatus (assembly GCA_022495035.1). Taxonomy (NCBI): domain Eukaryota; kingdom Metazoa; phylum Arthropoda; class Insecta; order Trichoptera; family Philopotamidae; genus Philopotamus; species Philopotamus ludificatus. The sequence continues at coordinate 5,483 of JAGXCT010036302.1, read as the reverse complement.
GCACTTAATTACTGTCAGAGTCATCTAATATCACGTTCCATCGAGACTTTTTTAATACCCAGTTGCTCAATTTATAAAAAATAGAACGATTGAAAACACCCTTTAACACATAAATATCTAATGCCTTAAAAATCGTATGCATCGATATACTTTAGTAGAAAATTACTATTAGTAGAAAAATATTTTCTAACTGTATTGTGATGAATATCCCTGGAACGTTTTTAGGCGGTGATTCACCAAAAAAAGAACAGAACACGCCTAGCGAGGTAAAGTGTCAAACAGCTACTGACAATTATTTTATAAGTGCAAGTACATATTTAAAATGCACAATAATAATATATTTACGAAAATTCTAATTTGACCTTAAAATATTGCGTTTTGTAAAATGAACGCTATAGAAGGGACCGCTATACAAAAACCGCCGCAAACTCTATAGAAGTGAACGCTATAGGAGGGTTGACTGTACTTAAAACTTGGCGAAATTTTTTAATACCTTTAATAATGAATATATTTTCTCTGTGTTCCGGACAAGAATCTGTGTGATCCGGACGAACCGTGCTAATATTTTAAAATCATTCAGAGTTAATATTTTGGTTATTCACAAGGTTTAGCAAATAGATTACATACTCTTTAATGTAGTACATATATATAACATTAATATCCAATTTGAAACTCTTAAGACACATACTCGTTTGAGTTTGATACTGCGATAATATGTCAATTGCATTTTTTGATAATCGTGAAATTTAGAACATCATATTACCAAATAAAGTAAACTAATATTAAAAAAAAAACAGTTACACATTAAACTTCTATGTTTTAACTATTATTAGCCAATATTTTTTTTTCTGAAATCGAATTTTTATAAAACAGCATTTTTGGCAGTAGAATTCATGATCCACCCAATAGTGTAACATCTAGTTAATTCTCAGCGCAGATATCAGTTATAACGATAATGAGCGTATTGAAAATTTATTTCAGCCAGGCATATTATTAATAACAGAGAAGCCTGCATTCTATAAATTTAAAATATTAGAAATGTTAAATTATATCGTATATGTTTGAAATTATTAAATTGCATAAATTTGTCATATCCTATTTCTCTAAACTCTATTCCTTTACGTTTACTGATGTATATAGGGATTTCACATAAAATTGAGAAACTTTATATTAAGTGTAGGTGAGGGAATATATCATTGTTTTCAAAAAATCTTTATTATTGGACTTTAAAGACTTTCTCGGAATACCAATTTGCAAAGGTTGAAAAACGCTGAACTCCATGTACAAGCTTTTGATATCATGTAGTCTTTATTCAACTAACACCTTCAGCTGACCATTATCAATTGATTGCGAATGACCAATCGCATTATTAAGATTATTTTCCTCTCCATCCCATGAATATCTTTGAATTATAATTAAAAAATGTTTTTTTAATTTAAATAAACCAATATGTATTAATATTGTAAATATATTTTTAAAGATTGCTATCGATTATAAAACAGTTGTTGAATGCTGCTCTGGCTATATTGCAAAAGGCGATAATACATGCGAACCTGTGTGTACTTCTAATTGTGGCAATAATGGCAAATGCATAAATCCCGACGAATGTGAATGCTATTCAGGGTATGAGCTAGAGTACGGAAATAATGCAAAATGCATTCCCAAATGTGCAAGCGGATGTCCCAATGGTAAATGTCTATTACCAAATTATTGCATTTGCAATTACGGATATAGAAAAGAAAATACGAATCAGCGATGCGATCCAATTTGTGATAATGGATGTGCACATGGAACATGCATAGGACCTAACACGTGTGCTTGCGATCGTGGATATGAATATTCAACAGACGCACGCCATTGTGAACCAAAATGTACGAAACAATGCGTCAACAGCCGCTGCATCTCTCCGGAACAATGTGCATGCTATTCAGGATTTATTAAAGACAAAAATGACCAATTTAAATGCGTTCCACACTGTCAAAATAAGTGCAAGAATGGATTCTGCTACGCACCTGATACCTGCAAATGTAACGCGGGATATGATAAAAATAGTGAAAGTGACGAATGCGAACCTGTTTGTGATTCCTTGTGCCTGTATGGAAATTGTACCGCGCCAAACGTGTGCACATGTAATGATGGATATGAACTATCTGATCGGGATAATCAAACATGCCAACCGATATGTTCAAGCGACTGTAAAAATGCATACTGCGCACGTCCTGAATATTGCGAGTGCTATGAAGGCTTTGTGAATCAAGATGGCGATGGATCTGATTGCGTTCCCAATTGTGAAAGGGGATGCGCTAACGGCAACTGTTCTGCCCCGGACACCTGTGACTGTTTTGACGGTTTCGCTAAAAATAATCTTAGCCAAAATTGCGAACCCGTATGCGAACCACCATGCGTAAATGGCCAGTGCACGGGACCAGATCAGTGCACTTGCGATGAGAAATACGAGTTAGACGTCACTGCAAACAACAACTGTAAACCATTATGCTCAATGAACTGCGCAAACGGATTTTGCTCATATCCCGACTATTGTACCTGCGACAATGGATTTGAAACCAATGATAATTTTGAATGTTCTCCAGTTTGCGAGAACAATTGCACCAACGGATTCTGCTCGGCGCCCGACACCTGCTCATGCCACGATGGTTTCATCCGCGATTCGGAAAATAGCACCGTCTGCATAACGCCTTGTCAAATGTATTGCAGTTTCGGGACATGTGACGATGACAATAACTGTCAGTGTTATGAAGGCTATTCCAATGTGGAAAACAATACATTAGAATGCGAACCTATTTGTGAGGATGGATGCGAAAACGGCTATTGCGTCTCTCCTGGAAAGTGCTCATGTCATGAAGGATTCGTTTATAAGAATGAAACGTGCATAGACAAATGTGATGCGAATTGTATATTTGGCAAGTGCATTCACGAATCTTGCGAATGTAATTATGGCTATAGCGGAGATGACTGCTCCAAAATTAATTATGAATTTATGAAATCCGGAGTTATCAGCGAAATGTAAGTTCCTAAAATAAATCACAATATTAATATGCTAAATTAAAACACAGATACTAATCGCTGTACTTTTATTATGTTGATTTTATTAATATATTTATTTTTATTTTTTAGATACAACTCCTCACCAAAGTTCGTAGGATTATTAGCAATTATTTTAATCAACAATTTTTAACGTAACCTATAGTCTACTATTTGTTTTAAGAAATGCACTGAATATAATATATTATAAAATATTTTGATTAAATTATGATGTGTATTTTTTTAAATGCATTTTTCCATAAAATCATTTATTTATATTTAAATTTAAGAGTCATAATTAAATTGTATTTAATCGTATTTGCCATGAGTGGACAAGAAGGAAATAAATTGTTTTAGAGAATATGAATATTTCCAAATAGTTCTTGACAGTGATGATATAAGTTTGGTTACATTAACTGCAAATTTATTCCTGAAAAGCCTTTAATTAAAGTAGCTTGAAAATAATTTTTTAACAGTTGTCTAATGAGAAATGCTAAGTGATTTTAAAACGTTAGTGACATATTAACAAGAATTATACGAGGAATTAACAATAATTAATATATGTATTACACGATGTTAGTTTAAAAAACTTTTATTACAGTATACTAAAAATAGTATAGCCTTTAAAAACGCACACATCTAAAGAGCGTATCACAGTCATGTGTTGCTGGACGTATCTCTAAGTCACAAAATTACATTATTGGTAAAAAAATTTCAGATCACTTGAAGTAACAGAAATAATAAATCTTCTTGTCGATTATTAAAATCAAAAAGTAGCATAAATGAATAGAAAGATCATTGGTTAAAATAATCTAATTAGGTTCTTCGTAAGAGATTACCACAGAAAGCAGTACTGTTATTAGATAATGCACCTCTTCATTTAAATGAAAGCATATTGAAAACAGACGTTAGGGTTGCGAGGTTTTTACTTCATAATGTCACTTCTTTATTACCCGGCTCCTAAGCCTTTCAATGACAAATGCCGGGATAGTACCATGAGCCGTTTCCCACCAAGTTACCACTCTTACAAACTCGCCCCGTTCTTAGGTCACAGGCCGTAGTGGCAACGAGGAAACTCGAACGGATGGTAGCAATCCTACACCAGGGGGCTGTTTTAAACTTTCGCTTAGGCGCTCAAGGTTGGTCCGCCCAAAGTGGGATCCGCCCCTCCGTAAGGCTTGTGGATCAACCTGCACCAAAATTACGAAGCCAACTATCGTTGTTCGTGGTGTGCTCCGAAAGTACGAAGGCTACTCCAACAACGACGAGCACGCGAAAAATGACGAAGAAAAAGCCATACAAAATTATCATCAGCATTCCAGACCATGTATCGAGGTGTTATTTCTTTAACGAAATGTCTTACCTTACGCTTATGTCCTTTGACGATTTGATTAACCGGTCTGTCTTGACGTCTCGAAACCAACTGCATCGTCTGAATGAGGTCTATTTGTAATGAAAAATAGACCCCAAGCATTTCAAGAAGATATTGATGAATTCTTCATCAATATCTTGACTTTTTTATAAAAAAAAATAGATTATTCCAAGAATAAAAATAGTTATTCACGATATTCTTTCTAGTTTGATCGATATTTTGGATTTTATACTAATCAAAATGACGCGTAAAATGACAAGCATCGGCGATGTCCCGCCGCTGACTGGGACACGCCGCCGACTACCGATAACCGCGGAGTTCTAGCGGCACGTGTAACTAGTACGTTTCACTCGCACTTGGGACATCGTACCAAATACCAGCGAGAAAAAACATCGCGAGCGTGGCAATGGCATTGTTTTTATTTTTTTATAGCAATTTCGGCAATAAAGGTCAATGATTATTTATAATATTCATTCATTAGACTTTTTTAGACAAATACAGAAAGTTTGTGATATATAGGATTTATATCAAGAGTGTATTAGAGAAAAATCAAAAACTTGTTGTCCTAAATTATACCCTATCGGCATGGTTAGGTTAAATTCTAAATGATAAAATGCCAATACTGCATCTGATATATGGAGTAAATCAACTATGGTAAAATATTACGTTAGTAATACTCGTTTGATCGTAGAGAAAATTTTTAAAAGATGTAGAATTGTTTTTATTTTGAGGAGGGCAAGACAAGTGCAACATTTGAAATATGTCAGCTATTGCTAAATTACAAGGCTTTGAAAAAGTCGATAAAGAAAAAAACACAGTAGTTAAAATACTATTCGTGTAATCCGAATTTTACACATATGAGTGATGTCAATATTATTTACAATATGAACCAATCTAGAGGGAAAGCAAATGGTAATAAATGTGAAGAAGAAGAAATTATTAATTGTATTAGTCACAACTCAGCACTGACTTCTTTTTACACAGCGACCGATAGGAATTCGAATAACTTTAATATTAGAAAATCGTAAAAATAAATAGTTTGGATTTGTTTTTCAATTATCTGTGCGGC
>JAGXCT010036301.1:89190-176678 GCA_022495035.1 Philopotamus ludificatus | reverse complement strand
CCATGTTGCTCATCGATAATTCTACACTCAATATGGTTAAATATGTATTTATGCAAAATCATCTCAAACCACTTGGCAAGTCCGGATAGAACAGCCACTAGTCTGTAATTGGCAACATTCGACTTATCTCCTTTTTTAAATATGGGAGTAATTTTGGAATGTTTCCACATTTTATGCGTTATGGTTGACGACCTGGGTTATTCCGTAATGCCAATCACGGATTGTCTTTATGAAATAAATAAATATTAAATAAAATATTGATTTATCATAAGAATGTATATGATACTATTTTTATTAGGTGTGTTGCGTGATACAGACACATTTGAATGCACGCTCGTGCGCATTATTTTTAGTATATTATTTTATTTAAATATTATTAAATCGATTTTAATTTGCATGTTGCTGGTGAAATGGGATATGTGTCGAGGATCATAATCATGGACTGATAAACACACTGCAAGGTCGCTAGTTGGCCGCAGAAACGGCTCGTGTTTTCTCACCTGAGATAAACAGAGGTCGGGCTAATATCAGTTTGCCGAGGCACGTGTGTGTAGCCCACCACGTCAATATTTGACCAAACAGTTTGCCGATACCATAATTACCGTTCGAGAGGAACACCGAACCTATGGTGATCCCGATATAGACGTGACATCCCATACCGTAGTGGAGTAAATTACCCTCTGCATTGCTGTGTGCGATATGCGACGTTATCCCCACTACCGAGATAGGAAATTTAACGAGCGTGTAGCAGAGCGATATCGAATTATAGGGAATTATGTTGTATTTACGATTTATATGTGTATTTAATAATATTTATATATATTTTATCATAAAATCTTTATTTATTTATCAATATTAATTTTGTGTATAAAAAAAAACTTTTTCGGATCGCAGCATTATTCGATTTTCCTCGCGAAAATCGTGCAAAGATTCTTAGTATTTTATATTATTATTTATTAGACGTTTCTCTTACTGTACAATCATCAAGAATTCAAATTAGTCGTTATATAAATTTTTTGTATTTGTCTAAAAAAGTCTAAATAATCATTGATCTTTATTTTCGGCAATTGCGAAAAAAAAACCAATAATATTCACGGGCGCGATGTTTCTTCTTGCTCGCACAAGTTATGATGTACTAAGTGCGAGTGAAACGTTTACTAGTGACACGTGCCGCGAGAGTTTGGCGGTCGGACTACCGGCGTGTCTTCAGTCTGTGGCGAGACATTGCCGAGTATGTGTGTCGTTTACGCGTCATATTAATTAGTTAAAAAATCCAAAATATCGACCAAATTATGAAGCATGTCATGAATACGTATATAAGTAATAAGTATTTTTATTCTTAGAAAAATCCATTTTTTTAAAAAAAGGCAAACTTGAAATGCTTGGGGTCTATTTTCCATAGTAAGTAGACTTCGGACGATGCGCTTGATTTCGAGTCGCCGTTACGGATCGGTTAATAAATGTTATGTTGTTTATTATCGCATAAAAATACTATGAGTAATAAATAACCGTTATAAATAGATTAAATACTATGTGTCATATTTAGTTATATGATAAATTAATTTTACTGTGATGAAAAATGCTGAAGAGAGCATGTAAAAAGAAATCTTAACGATTTAGTTATAAATGCGTTTTCTTTTGTAAATTATTCTCCTTATATTAATTTAATTGTATAGAAAATATTCTAGCTTATGAAATTTGTTATTATGTTAAATACGATAAAAAAAAATAGTTAAAGTTTCACTAACTGTTGGACAAATAACACTGTTTACATCACAATGCTTTCTTTAAAATGATCCGACGTCATTATTATTCCACAAGTTGTAAGGTTTCTAAGAACTTATGCGTCCTAAAAGTATACTCTCGTTAGAAAACTTCTTTATTATTTCCTCAGCCAAATAAATACAAAAAAAACAATATTTTAATTGTCAGAGAGCATTTGTATAAGATTTTCAAAAATGTTATTGTATTACATTAAAAAATCATTCAAATAAATTCAGTTATATGAATAGTCGGAATAATGATTTTGTTAATTTAAATAATAGCAACATAGCAATAGGAAATCATAAATAAAATTGAGAATTCTTTTATACTTTTATTTAAATTAATATCTATGACATGTTTTACATATATACATTATATTCATAAGAATAATATACGGTTTTTCAATTAAAAAAAATATAGACTAAATAGTGTGGCCCGCTTTTATATACAATTATGTATATACAAAATAAATTTAGAATATAAAAAATTAACTAGTGTAAAAAAATTGATTGGCAATATGTATATTTTGGAATGGATCCATTTGAAATTAAAACATTTTTCGCGTACGTATCGAATTAGTTCGCAATGTTATATCATTTTTCAAATGTCATTTGCTAGTTTTAAAATAGGATTCGCTCAGTTTTATCTCAGTGAGATGAAAGAATTTTATTTACGTAACACGTATTAATTTACGAAATCCGAACGATAAAAATGGATTAAATTTTTCATCTCGTACCGAATAATAGTACTGAAATTCAATGGAAAAAGTTTTAAAAGGAAAGTGTACAAGTGAGAGGAGGGAAATTGTCAATAAAATTGAATTGATGAATCATTGATAAGATGGATTGGAGAAATCCGAACAGATTTTTGGCGAGAACAAGAAAATACTTTTTCATTGAAAATATCATCTATTCTAATGGACATATATTTTATTATGTGGAAAATTGATGATATACATCAACCGGACGTGTGTATTTTGTCTCGGACGTGAGAATAATAGAGAAAGTCTTTAAATAATCTTTTGATCTATTGATGTTTGTTTGGTGCTCGAGGAATTTCCTGTTTACAGGTAAACTTCAACTAACTCATTTTTTTTAAATGAAAATGATCGCGTAAACAAGCTCATCAAACAAAGACGTATAAATTTGATTACGGTAATATTTATTTATATATTTTTTAAAACACTCGTTCTACGCATAATCAGTAAATAAAACACTCGCATTACCAAATTTAAAATTATTCCATCAGTCGAGTAATCAGATTCGAAAACTGTCCAAAGTAAACCATCAAAGTTGACGATAGCGAGACATCCAAAATAATTCAAACAAAACATCAAAGCCAACATTGGCCGCACACAATTGGCGCAGGAAGAAGCATCCCCCTATAAAAACTTATCATCAAAAGATTTAATTTAAAACCAGGACTCGAGTAATATTCAGGGCAAGTCCCGGGCATCAGGTAATTTTTTTTATTAGTCCGCAATACCAATTAATTAACTTTAATTAATCTGCTTTAAAATCAAACGAATAAAAATAATTCTAAGCCTAATGTTACCGCTACTCTGTATATACTGCACAAACGAGTAAACATTAAAAATTAAATTGCCCGTTTGAAAAACACAGAGTAAACATTAATAATATTTATGACGTTGTGAGATAACGAGGACCGAATTAATACTAATTCTAGCTTTAATTTTTTTGCATAATATTTAATCATGCAGATAAACTGGAATATGTGATTTTAAGCGAAAATGCAAATAAATGCGTCGTAGTGTTTGTTTGCTCATTTTATTGCGATTTCTTAAGAAAAATGCGACAGCAATTATGTTGTACATTGGAACCTCTATATGTATCATTTATCCCTTCTAGAGGATCTGACGCATATGGTAACAGGCGAATATAGATTTTTTTATAATAAATAAATTAAATTCTTTTAATCCATTAAGGCCTTAGTAATTATTTGTCTGATTTTGTTCATATATAATGTCAGTGAGTTTTGGTGAGTCCGTCTATGGCTTTATAATGTTTATATTTTAATTCAAAAAAATTCAAGCTGTTTCAGATTCGATTCGAATGAACTGATTATAATTTTAGTGTTTTTTTTCTCAAAAAATGATCAGAAGCATGTTCGATAAGTTTTCCTTCATCATTACAAATATGCAAAAATACTGAAAAGATTTACGATTTAATATCTGGTTACTTTGTATTAATTTTAAATAACAGAAATCATTCCCAAATTGGATTTAAAGACGTTAGATCCTTTTTACATTTGAAATCGAAAGATTTTTATAAAAATGTGTTCTCAATTATTTTAGAACGCTGGAAGTGAATAAACTATATTTTAATGTTTTAATAAAATAATTACTTACATGAATATCTATTGCCATTGACAAGATATTTGGGGAAACCTGATAATATAAATCATAGCTTTATAGAATATTTGTTTAATAAATATATTATTTATTTGAAAAAAAATATATAACTAATAAAAATAGTCATATACTGTACATTTAAATATATTTTTTTATTAAAACCTTATGATTCTTCGGCTGATTATAGATTATGGTTAAAGCGTAAGGTTAAGAAAATGATCACATGTTATTTAATTATTAAAACAACTCCAATTCTAAGATGGGTTTTATTTCAAAGTTTGTGTATAACTCGATTAAACACAAAATTTATCTTAACCTGACAGGATCAATCCTTTCACAGTCGATGAAACTTTCCTTCATTAATTCAGGTTCTTATTGTTTATAGTTTCATTTAATATAATTTTAGAAAATTAAAATCCTAAGAGTAATTTTCTGGTACTCATTTTGTCCAAATCCGAAGACGGGGTTATTGAAAGTCACTTTTCAAATTATAATATTTTTTCTAAATCACATAAATTTTCCTTTTTAATGTTAAATATATTTTTTTACCCGATCCGTCATAGCGGCTCAAAACCAACCGCGTCGTCCGAAGGGAGTATACTTACTATGAAAAAAGTCAGGATAATGATTAATTCTTCATCAATATCTTAAATTAAAATAAAAGTATTATTCCAAGAATAAAAATATTTATTCATGGCAGACTTCATAATTTGGTGGATATTTTTGATTTTTAATTAGTCATTATGACGCGTAAACGACACACACACTCGGCGATGTCTCGCCACGGACTAAGGATATTACAGGATAATTCTCGCGGCACGTGTCACTAGTATACTTTTCACTCGCACTTGGCACATCATACCGTGTGAGTGAATTGTGCGAGCGAGCAAAAACATTACACTCGTGCCTATTGAAGCGCATATTGCTGTTTTTTTTTCTTTCCAAAACTTAGATTCTAGATTAAAGTTTCGGAAATTGATAAAACTCTTCACGTCCCAAATTGCGTTAATATAACATAAGTTTTGACAAAAACGACGAAATAACAGCTTTCGTGTGTATCATATTTAATTCATCTCCTTGCATCTGCAGATTAGAATCATTTAATTCACTATATAAATCTGTAAAATACATATCGCATTTAAATATCTTCAAGTGTTCACGTAATATTTCATCTTTATTTTCTAAAAACTCTACAACTGATTCAAAGAGATTATAAAATCTATTTAAACATGACCCCTTTACAACCAATGTACTTCTGTGTGGAGAAGCAAACGATTGACGTCTTTGTCGTTTTCGATGCAAAGTTATCCAAACAATCTGTCATAGAGTGGATGGCTCCTGTTTTTGTTAACTGCTATAGTTACGCATTGCAATGAACGATGCGGGCGATCACCAAGATTTTTTGGAACTAAATGTTGTCGATGAATCACACAATGCACTGCTAATATATTTGGCAACGACTTTTTCAATAAAGAAATAACCCTAGCTGGATCACATGATATTATTCAAAGGAATTTCCTTTACTTCAAAAAACTCTCTTATAAATATTAGCACCTCATGGCCCCCCTTTTTGGTTCCCAGGGCTCCCCTACTCTCCCCAGGGCCAGAATTACCCCCTCAGCTTCCGTCAGAGCTCCCAATGTGGCCCACTTTGGGAACCTATGATTTAAGCTATAGATACTGGGAGCTTTTTTTTACTAAGCTTTGACCCATTATGAAAATATTAAAAAAATATATCATATTGTGAAATGCATATTTTTTTATATAACAATGTAATGATTTTCTAATTACAGCAAAAAATATTAAAATGTACCATTGCGTAGTACGATGCTTTAAGCTTAATATTATATTAAAACTTGTAGAACGTAATTTTTGCATTATACACAACGTAAATCCAGGAAGGATTATTTCTCAAAGTTTTCACATTAAATCGGGGGTTATATCGTTATATCAAACATTTTCAATTTTTTTTAAGGTTTGTGTAATCTAATCTCATTTATAATGATTTTAAATTAAATAAAAGCACGTTCAATCACTGCTCCGAATCCATTAAATCCGGCCTTGAAACTTGTGTGAATGATCTCATTGAATTTTGTATACGCAATTGATTTCCTCGATTGGAGAAGATCTGAACACTCTGATACTATCGGCTATTATGTAAAGGAATACTAAGTTGCCAGACGATTTGCAGGTATCAACTCTCTTCAATAACAAAATATATTTGGCAAGATTATCTGATATAGCTATGCCATTGCCAATGACGATGGCAAGGATTAACTGAAAATTGAAGAACAATATTGTTAGTATTGATAATAATATATATTTTAATTATTTTTTATTGAATTTGGTGCTGGCAGCCCTCGAGTTGGATAAGTTATACGAAATTAATTTTTAAAATAAATTTCAAAACACAGATTTGATTACACGTCCCGTTCATACTACTCGAAAGTTTGTTACGAAAGTTGGTAATTGGAGTATTTCCAATTTGGGTGACATTGAGAGATTCATTATGCCATTATTAATTCGGCTTATACACGACCGTCTCGTTGTACCCAATTACCTCACGGAATTTTGAGACAATACCTGAAGAAATTCGTCACGATCGGTTCCCAGAACCCTAATTTATTATCAGCCGCTTTATTCGCAATCGGAAAAATCCTCGTGGAAAAATTGAAGGGAGAGGAAAATAAATTACCGGTGAAAAGCCTGCTTTGTGTTTCTTGGCGAGTCCCGCGATGGCAATTAAGCGCCGCTAAAAGCTCCCAACAAATGTTTGCGATTATATCGATACCCGTGTTGAGCGCGGTATCGCCGTATTATGTGCGATTCTATAAATACATTTTTTTTTGCAACGAGGTCGTACGATGAGTTTCAAGTGGCGGTGAAATTGTTTTCATCGACTTATTTGTTTCCATAATTGTATTTATTGGGGTTGAAAGGCCTGAATATCAATTAACCTTGATCTAAATTATGTTTTACACTCGGACCTCGTACAAAACGGTCATACAGTTTCACAAAAACGTCGTGTAATACAAATACGTGTAACGCGAGGTTTGATTTTTCACAATAAACTATATAAAAATATTTAAACGTATAACATAAATCATTCATCATTATTATCACTTCACCATTTCAGGATCGGTTTTAGGTTTTTGATATCAGATGACTTCAAAAACAGCGTAATAAGCGATTTTCTGCTGTTAGCGTATAAATCTTTATGTATCTCTTGATAAGGACCCCAAGTACTTTAGAATGTCTTCAATTATACGATCACTTTTCATAAAAAAATGTTCTAATTTATCAGCTAACCCAAAATCTTCATTTATTGATTTTAATGTAAAATATTTAGCTGCTTTGCTTTATCTGCTTTCTGAGTTAACCATTTCTGGAATATCCAGTTTATAAAATTCTTCTCTATCAATACCACAACAAATTTTAATTATCTTTTCGTATACATCTTCCATTAGTGGTAGAATATTTTCTCTAGCGACTACTTCTAGCCACAAATTTTCAGTGAGCATTTTACCTGATCCGTTACGATGGCTCAAAACCAAATGCATTGTTCTAAGAGAGTCTATTTATAATAGAAAATAAAATTCTTCATCAAGATCTTGATTTTCTTTAAAAAATGAATTATTCCAAGAATAAAAATTGTTATTTATGACAGCGCACTCGGCGTCGATTTGCCGCACGTGTCAATCATGCGGTTTCACTCGTACTTGGCACATATTACTGGATGCAAGCGAGAAAAAAACATAGCACTCTACAGAGGCGAATATTATTTTTTTTATTTTTTTTTCGCAGTTATGGAGAATAAAGGTCAATGATTATTTATAATATTTATATTTTAGACTTTGTTAGACATAATAAAAAACTTGGGGTCCCAAATTGGCACGGCTAGATAAAGTAGATTGCTTTATTTCTTCGATAGATGCAGTTACAATTTCAAACAGATTTTTTTGCCAAAACTATGAGTAAATAGTTATTTTAATAATTATCATAGAATATATTTAAATATTGAAATTATTTTATTATCCATGTGGAGAATTAAAGACGCAGTGTTTGGTACTAAAATTAATATTTCAATATGAGGAAGTTTGAAATGTTAAGAATCAGAAATATAGAGTCGAGATTCTTTTTCTTAATATAAGTTTCTGCAATTATTGTCATCCAAGCTTTTTTATTTGCAGTAGGTAAATAAAAAAGTAAAATTAGCCTAATTCTTTCGATGTTTAGGGGTTAAGGTCCCGATTAATAAATTAAGACTTAGTTATGAACTCTCCATTAATGCTGAGAAATAGCTATATAGTATAGAAAAGCTAAAAAAAGTATGACATGTCGAATATGACGAATACAATATTTTTTTGATGGCATGATCTATGGATGTCCAAATCTGATATGTAAATGAATTATTTTTAATAAAACCGAGTTATATACGCATATGTTACAATTTATAAACCGTGTTTTAACGTTTTTTACGAGGACCAGGTGTATTTGTATTATTTAATATTATCCAGCCTTATTTTATATCTACATTTTTTTGTTTAAATGAATTTAATATTTATTAAAAGATATATAATAGCAAAATTATATATCATATACAACTTTAACATAATTATATTTTTTAATAGAAAATTAAATGCAAACATATTATTTTTAGATTAAAAATCGCGTTGTACGGGGGAGTTATATTCTGTCTCTCCCCAGCTCTAATAAAATATTTACATATTTTAAATTAAATTCGTGTGATTACATACAAGTTTATTTTAATCATTTTTAAGTTAAACATGTAAACATGTATCTATGCACATACATGTATATTATAAAGAATTATTATTTTATGTAATACTATTTTATTAATTATCAATTCATTAGTTAATATAACATATTGAGATTAACTTATTCTATGTAACAACCCTTTTTAATGTACTGATAAATTAAATTGTGAATTACCTGCGCGCGCATACACTCTCTACGCATTTGATGAAGTTCAGCAAAATTGTGAAACTTTGGCTTCAGTATCGGTTGTCGCATCTCGAAGAGCGCTCGTCTAACATGTCACGTTAATTCATAAAAAAAATCTGAATGAATTAATAGATGTTGAAAATGCAGATACGTAGTGATAAATCTAACAGTTAATTATTTTATTGAAAAATATATATTCATAGTGCAATTAAATTGTGTCGAAACAATCATGAAAATTATACGTGAAAATTGTTCTGATGTTAGTGAAAAACTGTGTGTTTTGAAATTATTTATTTAATTTGATCAAATTGTTCGGATCATGAATCATATTAAGACTGGTGAGTTATTTTTTGATTTGCGCATATTTATATATAAAAATGGCGCTAAAATATTCCGCGTATGTGATTAATCCTTTCAGAGTAAATATTATTTCATCGCGTATTACTTTCGCAATTTTTTTTAAAAACATTCTTTTAACAAAAAAATTATGATGAGTTTCAATACAATGCGCATATTGAAGATATTCATGAAATTTGTACTCACGGAATATCTTATTGTTATTTTATGAGTCTCATCATATTATATTATTTCATTTTAGATGAAATTCCAAAAATGTCATATGTATAATACCTCATACTGATTTAATTTTATTAAAAAAAATACGGAGCAAAAAAAATAAATTTATATCATGTCTCGAATATTGATTATTTAATTTGCAATGTTTTGTCTAGACGTGCAGAATTAGAATAAAATTTGCAGAACCGCAGGCTTCTCCATAATTATATTTGATCTGGCTGATTGAAAAACCAACAGTCGTAAAGCCTGATTACGAAGGTTAAACTAATTTGGACGCTTAGGAAACTTTCCTGCAATCGAACACAAATGTTGATTTGTATTTTTTTTTATATTAAAAATGGTTCTTGAATTATGAGCGGAAATAAATAAAATGGCGCGTTTTAAAAATCCAGCCACACCTGGTTTCTTTATGAAAAGTGAAATTTATCTGAAAGTGTGAAATGGCGGTGTCGCGGAAAAGTCTTTGTTTGCTGTAAATCAAATTTTCCGCAATTTGAAAATATCTTTTGATTTTTTTTGCATCATTGTACATGCTGCGATTGAATAAAAGTATTAAAAACTTTAATTGAATCCTTTGAAACTAAAAGCAATTCGAACCAAATTTTATTACAATGCAATTTAGGACGTTTAAAATTTTATTCGAACTTTTTAGCAATGAAGAAAATGGAAATTAATCTTAGAAATAAAAAAATCGTCTTATATAATGAAAAAACTCTATCTTAAGCTGCAAACACGTTATCACTGTACGACAGGAAACATAAAATTTAAATATCAAACATTTTTATAGCTCTTTAATGACAAATACAATATGAATATATTAAAAATCTCATTATATATTATTATCAGTACTCGTAGTGAATAATGAAAGACTCGCTGTGCTTGATCTAGCTATTGATTTCATTTTGATGAAATTTCTGTCTGCTCAATTCTCAGTCATTTCTCTATTAACAAATGGAATTGTTCATCAGTTTGACAAATACAGATCCGACATGACAAAGGCTTGGCAATATTGGTTTCTATGTAAATGTGTCAATAGTAACAAGCACCTGATCTCGCTGTCAAAATGTAGCTAAATAATTCGGCCACATACGCGAAATCCTTAATCACTATTATACGCAAACTATAGTCGTATAGACATAGAGAACGATCAGATATTCACGGTCAAAGAATATCGTTAATTTTTACGACTGAAAAAAATATATATGAATAAAATTTCCATTTAAATTAATAATATCTATCAACAAGAACGATTCTATTATGCAGGTCGTTCATAGCGAACGACCTGTATTTGTTTCGCACGGCAAATAATTTATTAAATCTGTTTAGAACATTAGCGTGTCCATAAATTATGGCCAATTTGTTGGAAGATGTGTAAACAAAATTTCGCAAAATTATTTTTAGCATTATTGATCCATGGAAAATTTTCATTCAAAGTTAAATTTTGCGTTTGATCCCATTATAATTACATGAAGTTGTTCGTCGAGACGAACGTCAATGTAGAAAGACTTTTAGGAAACGTGACCAATAACGCGTCAATTTTTTTTGGAATATAAATTTATATTTCAAAGGAAAATAATACGATTTTTTTGTATATATACATATTTTTGGCAGATATTCCTTAATCTCATTAGGCGATGTGAGTTCGTATATAAAATTTAATAGACGCATTTTATTTTGGTATTTATCAGTACGATCAGTATTTTGTTTAATCATCTCAGAATTTCGAGATTATATCACACGAAATTATGTCGACTAATATTAAAATTTTATTTTTATATGAGACAATGCTCATCGCCAGTTTACACTGGCTCTATTAGCAGAACATACTGGAATTATCTAATTAATTCAGATTTCTTTTGTATAATCAAAAGCTTAAAGTCTTGTGTCTTTTTGTCCAATCCTCATATTACCCATTTTTTAGCGACATTATTTCGGGTTTATTGTTTATATGATGCAATACAACCGTATAGTGAAAATAATCCTGCCATAACGACATGAGCATTAAGTCCTTTAGTCCTTTGGAATATTCAAATGGAGCCCTTTAATATTACAACCATTAAGCAACTACACCGTAACGAATACATTTATTTTAATTATATATGGATGATAATTTTATACTGATAATACAGTAAAATAAAAATAAAGCACTGATCATTACAGAAAATAATAATTAAATATATTTAAAACATAATTAGGCATAGCTTTACACATAATTTTTCAGTCAAATATATTATATATGCGTGGATAAATCAATTTTTGTTAATTTATTTTAATGCATATGATAAGATAAGGACTATCACTATCGTTAGATAATAATTATCATAATCTAATTAATTATTTCACGGTTTCTATAAATACTGATGACTACAAAAGTATTGATATAATTTTAGAATACATGCACAAATTTAGAACACTACCGATTATCCATGTGCGGATTATTCGCGCATCAGATCAATTCATATAATAAATAATCAAGAACATAAACGAGGAATCTACATCTAAGCTAATGGTACTCAAACTATTCTTGAACGCATCTGAAACTCACAAAATTAAATTTTTAGTGATCGGAAAAGCTAATAAACCTAAATTCTTCGAAGGGACATAAATAATAAATCTCCTTGTTAATAATTAGTTAGAAAGTAGCATGGATGTGAGAGATTTTTTGGAAAGCTAGAAGTTATTATTAGATAATACACTTTTCATCAAACTTTTACCACCTGATGTCACTTTTATAATTGACTGATTCTGAAATAAAAATACGATATCGAATGCGATCCAATAAAAAATTCAATAACGCTCGTTTGATCATAGATAAAAAAATATCAGACGTAGAAAGATTTTTTATATTCTAACGAGCACAAAACTAGTAAAATATTTGAAATATGTGTACTAATGCCAAATTTACAATACTTTGAAAATGTTGATAAAGAAAATTATTAAGTGGTTAGAATATAATTGCAAATCTTAACCATGAGAGAAAGAAACTCTTGATACTTTATTAAAGTACATCGATTAATGGGGATTCAAAATTATAGTAATAAGAGTTCAAAGAAAATGTCGAAATGAAACTATAAAATCATTAAATGATTCTTGTAAGTAAACCAAATCACAGATTTTCTCAATAAATAATAACGATATTAAAGCTTGCTTTAGAAATGCTTATGTAATTGTATTTTAAAACCAAATAAAAAATAATAGATAGCATTATCCGTATTTTCAATTATTCGCGTGACCCGAATGTATTATTTAACAGCATAAAATATGAATAAATTATATAAAAAAAATGTATTTTAATATGTTAAACATTATATTATAATGAATTCTCGAACTTGTAATTTTATTCAGATTTTGTCAAATATTACATGAAATGCGTAAAAATATGATACAAATAAGTTGATGCATTCGATGGCCTCATATTTGACTGCAATTTTTAAAAAAAATTCTATCTAAATAAATAAAATCAGAAAATTGTCCACCTAGTCTAAAAGTCCCATGCAAAGCATTCTATAGCTGATGGATCAAGGGGCACTGCTAACTTCAAAGTGCATTATTTAATAAAATATCAGATGTTAATAGAATATCGAACAAACTCTTAAAATTATATTTACAAAATGAATTTTGTAAGAGATGAGGGGAAGGCAAAGATATAGAATTTGTTAAACAACTTAATCTGTGAATTGACAATGAAGATTTAATTTAATTTTAGCAATGATCTTGAGGAACTCACAAATCAAAATCTGATTGAAATTACTACCAAAAAAATGTGCCAAAATACCAGCAGTTTTTGCCTAAATCGGTGATTATACAAAAATTTGAAAATATGGACAGCGATAGATGTTCAATGGTTCATTCGATAGATGTTCAATCGCCACATTCTTTAACGAGAATTTGTCTGTTATTATAAAATTTATTATAGAAAAAAAAACCAGAAAACTCAATAAATGGAAGTAGCACAGGTGATAAAAATTCTCCAGAATAAAATAATTATAAACACTAATATCATAAATAAAAATAATTAACGAGCTACATACCTTCCATGTACAGTAGAACCTCGATTATCCGGACTAATTGGGGATGAAGGTAGTCCGGATAAAGACAAATCCGGATAATCGAAAAAAATCATAATTGACAGGAAAAGACGATTATATTCAGTATGAATATTTTTTTTATTTAGTTTTATAAAATAATAGCTTTAATATTAAATTATTTTTTATTAAAAAAATCAATTATCGATTTTTGCTTAAAACTAGCTTTTCTTTTTGAAGCTGCCAAATCGCGAATACTTTTAAGACATATAAGTTGTCCTGAATCACACTCTTCTTTGACTTCCTGCCAAACCACTTCATCACGACATCTAAACACTGAAAAGCTCTTCAGAATGTGTTGACTTATATTTCACCATTCATCCGGTGTTTTTTCTGATGATCATATTCCAACTGGAGGAAGATCATTAATATTTTAAAGCATCTAGGCTCTTTAGATTTCCCAAATAGACAAAACAGTGGAAATCGGTACCGCCTGTTGCATTGGCACACACCATTATGGTGACACGTTCTTTTACTAATTTCTGCACCCTAGTGCAGTATTTCTTTTCACGTCTCTACGCTAAAGATTTATTAGGTAGTTCTTTCCACCAACCGGTCTCTGTCAGCATTATAAATAAATTATTCACTCTGAATCCTTCCTCTGGGCCAAAAAAATGTTCAATGTGTCAAATTGAAAGTGTTTACGAAGGTAATGCCGCGAAAGTTTTTCCCTAAGTGAATTCCAAGTCTCTGATACTACAAGTCGTCCTTGAATCTTTCAAGCCAGCCTGAGCTTGTTTTGAATGGGGAATCTCCATTTAATCTTGTATTCAAAAATATTGCCTTTTCATACAATAATGGACCAGATATTGGCTGTCCAAATGATCGTCTTTGTATGAACCACATAAAAATACACTCTTCAACTTCTTCATTTGCTGATTTTTTCATAACTTTACGCTCTGAGGTTCCATCTTCTGACATTAAACCATTAGTGAACTTTCAAACTTTTTCACTTTTTTTTTTATATCCGAGATCGTTGATGCCCGACACCATATTTCTATTAGACAAAAAAACTGACTTGTTGAAACTTGAACAAATGCATAAAACGCATTTAAACACGTACGTAAACAGCAGATGTGAAAATCAGCACGTCCGTACACAAAAAACTGATTCGTATTTTTTTTGTTTATTTTGACTAATCCGGATAATCGAGGTTCTACTCTATATTTATTAATTTTTTTGTATGATTTGTAAAAGGTGGCGGAACGGAACCCCATCGAATTCCGAGAAGCGACTGTATATAATATAATTTTATTTAAATATTTTATGTGTAGGCATTTTTTGCAGAAAAGTAATCCAAAAAGTTTTCGTTTATTTCGTTTGTGAATTATCTGTTCGTAAAGTCGTAAATATATATGAATATCTAACTTGGTCATATAAATTCTATACTAAAAACTTCTTATTAGGGCACGTTGGATTCGATGACGATAAAAAGTATAGATATATTTTATATACAAAATAAAAAAATATTTTTTTAGGTAAGCCAATTCGGATGATAATAATTTTCAGTAAATTCATATATACAACGTTATATTAAAAAGTTAATATGTGTTAAAAACATATATATGAAATATTATGAATGAAAACATTTTAAATCCCTCTCAATGAATGTCTTTTTTTGGCGAGAATTGAACCATTCTTGGGA
This sequence comes from Philopotamus ludificatus, assembly GCA_022495035.1. Lineage (NCBI taxonomy): Eukaryota > Metazoa > Arthropoda > Insecta > Trichoptera > Philopotamidae > Philopotamus > Philopotamus ludificatus. The sequence continues at coordinate 161,272 of JAGXCT010036301.1, read as the reverse complement.
TAAACATCTGCTCTTCATCTTAAGAATATTACCTTTGGAGTGATATAAAGTGTGAAGCAAAATGTACAAATAAAAAATCGTTTGACTCTAGCAACCCGAAAATAAATGTAAAGATGTAAAATAAAAAAAATCTGGGATGGATATCCATAGAAGAGACTCGGATAGCGATAAATTACTATGGCTTTTGAACGACGCAGGATTTTTGTTTTTTATTTGAAAATAAAAAAAAACGTAAATCCAATAAAATCAAGATCAAACATGGGAGATATGCAAATTTTGGCTGAAACCCGGCACCGCTGTTCAATTCGCTGCGAATACATTAACAGCGATTTTAAATCGCAAAGAATAATATTGTTATATTTTTTTTGTTAATATTTAAATGTCCAGAATTCTTTATTCAGGGGTGTTTTGTCCGATTTTCCTTGAAAAACAGCCGTTTAACCGATCGCTTGTATGCTAAATGACAAAATCTGCACAAAAACGTAAATAATAAAGAAAAATAAATTTAATCTTCGTAAATTATTGATTAAAAATGGGTAAATAAATAACACGATATTTTTTATAGAATGCCTAAATATTAATATTATTGAACGATTAATATATATTCGCAGTCATCAATTACCGGCCTGAAACTAATTTATTTCAACTCGCCCCTTCAGTTGTTTTCTTTTTCAATTCGCTAAACAATAACTTTGCTAATTTGTGGACCGTGAACGTGCAAAGAAACGTGATTTTTAGACACCCTGTACTTAATCATTTCGGACGTGTGTCGCAATACGTATTGTTAAGGCGAAACGAAATATAAACACAGAGTGAAATATATTACATATATAGAATATTTCGGAAAATAAATCCTTTCGAATGTGATGTCATGAAATTCAAATTTTGTATGAAATCCTGAAAGCAAACAATAATAGCGACAGAATATTTTTTTATCGATAAAACATTCGATTCTTCGTATAGATTTCGTTTATTTAAATATGAACAAAGAAATATTATTATTACATTTAAATATGAAATCATCTTAAAAGGTGTAGCTATTAAATGACATTAATATTTTATTAGTGTTCATTTTCTAGTGTCATTTTTTTTTTATTGTATGAAACCAATTAATTTATATTACATTAAATGTGCCATACATTCAGCATACTGAAAGATATACGCCCCTGTAATAAAATTATATATCTGAATAATTCAAATTATTGAATTAAAAAGCTGAAAATGAGAGTTGCTAAAAGCTTCTTATTAATATTTTTGTTACATATTGTGATAAAAAAAATGTTATTAAATAATACCCGTCTAATGGCTTTTCATAACCATGTTTGTTATACTGTGCAAAACATTACAGATATCATATTCAAATATTTTTTTTAATTCCATATTGAAAAAAAGGCTATTTTATAATTACTCAATTTTCGAAAAAATATGTTTTTACTGAAGAAATTTGCCGAAGAATCAACGTATTCACATTCTAACAACAATAATAAATAAGTATACTAAATTTAATAATTTTCGAGTCGTTTAACCTAACCGTATCCTATTTGAAACCCCAAGTTTTTGTTTTTTCTCAAATAACTCTTTTAATAAATATCCAACATAACACAATCTTTTTGTATTCTACGTCTAAAAACGTCTAAAGAATAAATATTATAATAAACATTAACCTTCACTGTCCACAATTGCTAAAAAAGCATAAACAACAATATTCGTTTCTGTAACCACAGACGCGATGTTTTTTCTCGCTCGCATCCGGTACGATGTGCGAGTGAAACATACAAGTGAGACGAACTACGAAAGCTCAGTCGGCGGCGAGACATCGCCGAGTGCTCGTGTCATTTACGCTTCATATTGATTAGTTAAAAAATACAAAATATTGTCTATATTATTATTACGAATATTTTTATTATAAGAATAATCCATTTTTTCCAAGTCAAGATGAAGATTTCATCAATATCTTACCTTGAAATCCCTGGGGTCTATTTCCATCACAAATAGATCCTCTTTGGAGGGCGCAATTGGTTTCGAGCCGCCGTGACGGATCGGTTAATATAATTTTCATCCAGTTCTTTATTAATAAAAAAAATGTTGATTTAAAAAGATAACAATTAAAAGAAACCTTATGAATATTAATTATTTCAAATAATTGGCAACTGGTAACTGTAAAACAGCCTAAAAAATAATAAATGAATAATAAGAAAATATTCCCCGATAACATAGACGATTTTTGTGAATAATTAATACATTTAACGAAAGAATTAATAAGAAGATAGATTAAATTTTCTGAAAAATATGCCACAATTTGTAATAAATTCTTTACATGATGGACACTCCCCATATAATCTATTTAGTGCATAATGAAATATTTAATCGGATTATATATTAAGAATTTATTATCAAAGCATCCTGTAAGCATTATTAAAAATAATCCGTCTATAAAATTATAATAGGCATAAACCAAATAGATTCTAATAACCAGTTCCTAGAATGTATATTGATTTTTATGCGATTTTCTAAAAATATTAATAATATTTTTTATCGAATTTTACGTAATGAAATTATAAAAAGTATTATCTATAAATTTCATCAGTTATATAAGAGGTTCTGCTTATTAAACATATTTATATAATATATAATATGAAAATTTAGCAGTTAAATAATATTTAAATTTAATTATATAAGTTTTCATGAAATTCAGCATATACGTTTTTTCTGCTTTGGAATAAAAATTGTTCAATGCTGAAAAATATAAAGTTTTCTCATTATATTGAAAAAAATACGTACATATTATTTCAGTCAAATAATTATTTAACCTTTAACACTCACTTGAGGAATCCCTAAGAGTGTATTAGTGCAATTATTTTGTTTTATTATAGCATAATGGGTTTAATGGCTTAAAAACGAGGATTTCCAGACAATTTAATACAAAATGCTCTGAAAGTTAGCGACCCAATGTTCTCCGGAAGTCATCCATCCAGTGGTTAGTTTTGACCATCTACAATAGGACCATTTGATCGTTTTTAACTTCTTTTGGCGTAAAATGTAAATTACTGTAGCTTATATAAAAGGTCGATTATTTTATGTCTTAAAAAAAATCAATAATAGTAATTGAAAATTCCATTTTAATTTTTTATATTTGCGTTATGTTTAATGCTCTGTAGTGATAAAACTGCTAGTAAATATTATTTATGTTTAAAATTGAACATCAATACACGGGGTTTCGTTTTAAATAATGGCACACGAATGGATGAGTGTAGATTGAAGGCTCTTCGCGTTTATTTATGTGGCCATATTTAAATAATGATTTTCCTTAACGTTTTCCAAAAAAGCGATTTGTATACCCTTCTGAAACGAACTAAGTACTGCAAAAACTCTATCAATATAACAGGGTTGTAATATGTTAGCCTTTAATAGCAACCGATCCGTAACTGACACCGCTGAAAAAAAGTTGAAGTAAATTGCAAAACATAAAACGGCAAAAAATACGTCGTCGCAAATAATAATTTTTCAGCACACAAAGCTTACAGTATTCAACTACAACTTAACGAATACGCTTTCTTTTTACAACTTAGAATAAGAACGAAATGTGGAAAAGCGACACGCGGAAAAATGGAAGTACGTTGTGTTGGATTAGCCCATTTATTCCAAGTTTTCCCAAGGCTAGTGATATTCCCTATTCTCATAGTCCCGGAAGCATTACTTTTAATTAAAAATGAATGAGTGCAATGATAATATAAAGTAAACCCAGGGATAATCCTAAATTAAACTTTATTTTCTCCATCGTTAAGTTTATTTTACTAATCTTTATACCAACACTATTAACAAACAAACCGTAATATTTGACTAGAACTAATTTTCCATTTAGTATTAAGCTAAACGACCTTGACCGTATTAATTTTAAGTTGAAAATAAACTTGTGACTAATATCTTAAACCGTTATTAAACTCAAGTTTTCGTTAGTATGAAATATTCTAGAATAAACTTTTGCAATCAGTATTAGAAAATATATTTACTTTAGACTATCAGCAACATATGGTACGTATTTAAAAAAATGTATTAATTTTTAATTGTTATATACCTGTCAAATTAAAAACTGATTTTAGACATTTGGATTGTAATTATGGATCATATACTACATCAATTTTGCAAAATACTTTAATACAGAATTAGATTTTTCAGTCATATATTTAAATATTCGGTTTAAACTGGCATTTTTATTAATAATAACTATAATTTTAAATGCTAAAAATAGACAAAATCACTGAGGTCAAATAAAAAATGATTGTTTTCCCTTTTTGTACAATTCACTACTGAAAATAAATATTTTTATTGGAGAAATATATTTAATAAATATAGAGGAACGATAGAAAATTCGAAAAATCACCCAAATCATCTAAAAAAATAATTTCAAAACTAAAAGCTAAAATTTGAGGCATGTCTATATTATTTAAATTTATGGCAGATTCTCTAGTGTAATGCTTATGCATTACATTATGTAGTCATTTTCATGTAAATATGTAAATATTTTAATTTGATTTTAACCGACTTATTTTTTTTTAGGAAAATATGTAAAATTCAAAATTATTATAATTTTAAATAAAACCATGTACAAGATTTAATATAATTATTTAAATAATGCAATAGAACATTTCTAAATGTAAAAAATCCAGTTTTTTATTGTATTTATTGCCACTCTGTTATTGCCACTCTGTGGTTTTTAGCAAAAAAATTGAACCACATTTTTTTGTATTAATTTATAAAAATATATGCCTTTTATTAAATAGGTTATCAGATCAAAACATATAGAGTGTTTCTAATTCATTTTACCAATGATTTTTTTTTATATATTCGTAAAATAATAAATGAAAAATATCCAGATTGGAAAAGGTTAAGAAATCATAGGTATAAATAAAATCATCCTTAAAATAATATACATACAAATATTAGATATATGGAATGTTTTAGTCGATTAGTCAATAGATTAGTAAAATATTTTATTGACATACTTAATTTTAAACTTTTAACAGTTGAGAAATCTTTGGCGCACTGTACGTGAAGAAAAAGTCAATCAATCACGTTTTTTATTTAAAATATTTCCTTTAAATAAATATATATATATTATGACGATCATTTAATAATTGAGTACACCTAGGCCTCGTATAACACGGTTATATGGTTCCACAAAAACACGGTGCAATACAAATCCATGTTATACGAGGTTTGAAATTCATATAAAATTAGGGTTTGCGTTTCCAAAAAAAATATCAAAGTTAGTTAATTTATTTATTTTTTTAAATGTCATCAGAATAATACTTGTTTCGTATTTATTAAAAAAAACATCAACAACATATAATAGATCAGTCATTCAATATGTTCGACTATTTTTCGAGATTAGCTGTGAGTTTTCATCGTCGGAGGATTCCGGGTTATTTTTGGATTTAACCTTTAAAAATCCTGTAATAAGCAATTGTCTGCTTTTAGCGTATAAATCGTTATAAGGGGCCAAAATCTGTTGTAATTCCCTTTTGAACTTCAAACTTCTTACCGGTATAGGATCATTTTCTATAAAAAAATGTTCTAATGTATCAGCCAATCCCAAACCGTCATTTTTTGTATTAAATTTGAATCGCTACTAGCTACTTCGCTGCAACTGCTTTCCGAGTCATTAATTGTCGTAGGCTCAGCCAACATTTTAACCAATCCTTCTTCATTCAACGTGCGATCCTCCAATATGTCTTAGATATCTTGAATATCCATATCATCAAATCCTTCTCCACCAACACCACGACAAATGTTAATTGTCTCTTGGTATTCAACTTCTATTGGTAATACAACATTTTCAGCAGGTACTACTTCCACAGAGACACAGCTTTTTCCAAAAAGAATTAATGAATAATAATAATAAATAATAATTAATAATAAGATTAGGTTAGGTTAGGTTAGGTTAGGTTAGGTTAGGTTAGGTTGGGTTGGGTTGGGTTGGGTTGGGTAAAAAAGAAAAAAATAAGGATAAATAAGAAAAAATAATAATAAAATAAGAAAAAATAAGGACAAATAAGAAAAAAATAAGAAAAAATAAGAATCATTAAGAAGAAATAAGAAAAATATAAGAATAAATAAGGAAAATATAATAATGAATAATAATAAAATAAGAAAAAATAAGAAATAATAAGTAGAAATAGTAAAAATATAAGAATAAATAATAATAAAATAATATTAAATAATACATAAATAAGAAACAATAAGAAGAAATAAGAAAAATATAAGAATAACCCGTTTCGTCCGCTTTGAATATCTTGTCTGGTGCGTAACCTTTATTTTTTAGAATTTCGGCGAATTCTGGAATAATTTTTTTTGCAGATTCTATATCCGCCGATGCAATTTCTCCAGGAGTTTTTATATTATGTAGTAAGAATCGCTTCTTAAAATTTTTAAACCATCCCTATCCCCATACTATCAGAAAATTCAACTGATAAATGAAACAAAACAAGCGAAATTGACAAGTCTCGACATGTTCAGTATGATTTGTGATGGCGCTATCCATGGACATTACAAAACAAGCATGTTAATTGTTTTTTAATTATTGTTTTTTTTTTTCTGTAAGAGCAAATAGTATATAAAGCGTGTTATATAAAAAAATTTTTTTATTTATTTAACGTTTATTCAAATATTTTTTTTTTTTTTTTTTTTGAGTCGTGAAGCGATTACATATTATTATATTTTTATATAAGATTTTAAACCACTTCCCTCATTTCTGAGGAACGTGACCATTTGCATGATTCCCCTTTCGGAGGACCATGGACATAGTTTTTTTCATGGGAATATATGAATTCTGATGGTTTCCCGTTGCCTTCTGCACCGCAGTGATTTTTTATACTGAAGAGCGCTTGCTGCCCGCTCCCCAGCTTATATTTTTGACAATTATTTTTTTGTGAAATGAAGGTCGTCAGCCTCCACCCCACCCCTCTATATAAAAATACTTCACAATTAATAATGCCTGTTATGTAAAATCGTGTTGTATAAAACCGTGTTATACGAGGCCTGGGTGTATTTCTAATATTTTTCTGGTATATTTAAGTTATGTTGATTTTGGAATCAGACGAATGGTTTGAGATTGATACAGTGCAAAGAAGAATTTAATCGCAAGAGGGATTTTATTTTAAGCTCAAAAATTATAAAATATTTCCTATAATTGTCACGACGATACTTTAATGTTTACGTATTTGCAATAAAAACCTAATCTTTTTTTTTTGTAATGGTTATACTTATTATATAAGCCACGGGTCGCACATAAATACACGATGGACCGTATGCGGTACGCGAGCCGTGGTTTACTCAGCGCTGAATTAGTCTCTGCATTCAAACAATGGCTATGTTTAGCTTTTAACATAAATATTTATTTAAATCCTCCTTCAATTAAAATAAAACTAATATATCAAACATAACGATATTATAATACCGGTAAAGTGTCTTTATTATATAACTATACTTTTAACATTATTATGTATGTCGTTTTATTCATTTAATATTTATTTATTTCTGTAAATATTTTCATTAGGATATACATATTTTTTAATATATAGATTTATTTTAATAAAAATGTGACTTGGACAAAAAGTTCGTACCTGAGAGATGCCCAAAAAAATAATTTTATCTCTCAAAGTATTTTTCCGCCGGTTGAATGCACTAGACACATCGCCTTTTCCATTATTAAAAACAGGATTGCATGTCCTGCAGAGTTGTGTACTTGATGAGCTCTGTCGTTTCACGTTTGATCTTTTCCACACCCCTAAAAGGCCCACCCCGCAAAATCGTTTTAACTTTGGCGTGCAAAAAAGTCTCATGGGACTGAATCGTGCGAACAGTGAGTGGTTTGTTGAAATCATAATGTTTTTACGAAAACCACATACATATACATGTGAAAGTCCACGAATACATTATGAACTTTGATAATAAAATAAAATTTAGATTACAATTTAATATATTTCCTCCAGGTTTTTTTAATTTGATGAATTTCGCAAAGAAAAGGCGTAAATCACGGCTTTATATAAATTAGGGACTATCCTTAAATCTTATTAAAGGATTTTGAATAACTTTTAAAATATTTTTTTTATTCAAATAACTTTTGGTTGCCGATAGAATATTTTTTAAACTAATGTCTAAATTCGGAGCGCGATAAAAAAAAGTAATGAAAATCGATTGATGAGTGGGAAGGTGTGTAGAAACAAGTATATAAAAATGATAAATAATATGTTTATTTTCTTCTAATTACTTAAGTAAATATGTTTATTTTTGTCTATGGGGATATTATGTTGTTTATCAGGAAATCTGTTTACGATTGTCGTGGCAGATTCGTCGACGTTACTGATGTGTAATGTCGTTTCAACATTTCGAGAAACAAAGACTTCTTATTTAATGTTCCATTACATGCAATCGAATAATGCAAAAAATAAATAATAATTACGAATCTATTAAAACAATAGATTTAACACAGAAATAATTGAATTGGTGACCAAATAATAATTGACCTTTTAGCTGTGGACTGCAGATTGAAAAATATTTCATTAAAATAACTATAATAAAACTAATCCTTTACTCGTTAGCACGTATAAAAATTAAATTGTCATAATTATTATAGAATGTTATTAGTATATAAAAGCTTCTGTAACAAAACTTCAACTTTATAAAAAATAAATACTGACGAAGCTTTTTTTTTTAAATATGGCAATAAGATCTCAAAATTAATTAAATCGTAAGTTGACAGATATTCATACAGCCAAAAGCATGAGGAAAATTTCACAATTTTCTTTTTTCCATTTGGTCTTAAGGTCGAATCTGCGTCTCCAAATTCACAAAGAGAGCTTATATACTAGCTATTGGTGCCCAAATAGAGCTTATAGAAGCTTTGAGATGATATCCATGTTCGAATGGAATGAAATACATGAATTTTAGCAGACGTATATTATTGAAAATAATTTTAAATGAATGCAAATAACAATGTACATTAAAACTGCATTTTGCACTACTTATCATTTGTATTTTTCTTTTAAAGTGTTGAAATAAGTGACCAGTAAATATTAAAATTGATCAAATAAAGTAATAAAATGTAATGTAACATGTTTATTAATTTTTAATATTGAAAAAAATCATATTATTAATTAATAATATCTAAAATATTGATAAAAATATTAGCAATATAATATTTGGCTCACTAAATCATTTCAGTTGTACTGATTTTTTTTTATAGATTAATGACCAACGTCCCGGAGTTTATCCAAGAAAGGTTTTAAAATCATACCATTTAAATTAACTATGTTAAAATTATTACCTTTAAAATTTTAAAATATTGACTCTTCAATTTCCATCCCAATTCCTTCCTGACTACTCACAAAAATGTTATAATCGTTGACTCCTAAAATCCATTCTCAGTCCCCATAATTACATCATAACACTTTTTAAATGATTACACTCTCACCCCTTTTCTTATCCCTAGAACTACATAAATAATAAATAATTTATAATTACAATTTAATATACGATTAAATCTTTGATGAAAGTTTAAATTGATGGAAGTTGAAAAGGAAAAAAGGCTAGGACTTACTTGATTCCATCAGAAGATCGAATACAGTTAGGATCTCTTATAACTTGATACAATGTCATAAGGCATTTCCATATTTTTAAATTCATTTGATTGTAAATTGAGGAACGTCCGTTAGGTCTTTAATGGAAGTGGTTTCAATAAAATTGGAAAATGGAAAATCTGCAAAATATGCTTAAAGAAATTGACCAAACACAATTCAATAAATGTTTTTCGAAGATAAATACGGTAAATTAAATGTGTGCGAAAGTTAAATGTTCGAAAGTAGGGGGATGTAAAAAAAAAACACCAAAAATTGTACTTAACTACGTACATATACTAATAATGTACTAACAAAGTACATATTAAATAAAAAATATATTCTCTTGATAAACTTGTCAAGGGTTAGTTGTATTTTACTACTTTTTTCTTTTCTTCATAAAGAGTTCTGTAACATGCAGTACTATGGATCGCCCTACCCACTTGAGATATGTGTTCTCCATTGGGATTACATTCTTCCATAATATTCAAAAATGTCTCGAGATGCGTAAAAGCTTCGTTCGTGTTTTTTATTGTTAAGGTCTTGATGATTTCTTCTGGTTCTTCTTTCTTACTTTCAATTTGTATAATATTTTCGTTCTCTTGTCGGTCCATTAGAAATTCATTACTCAAGGGTTCAGAATGAGATTCAATCATCTCATTAACATCTTCACTGTTAAGTTTAGAAGGTTTATGACCAGGGGCAACTGATTCGTCCTTTGATAAGAATGTACGATTAGGCATCTTCTTCCAAAATAAACCAGTTTCATCTACATTGAATATTTGACTAGAGGTATATTCTCCATCTTCAATAATTTTGGACAATGACAAAATAAAGTCTTTTGCAGCATCTTCATCCGCATCAGCTGTTTCTCCAATGAATTTATTATTGTGCAAAGAATACCTTGTTTTAAAATTTGAAAACCAGCCGTTACTTGCATGAAACACTGTGTTAGAATCTTCGTTTAGTCTAGCCTTCCAATCTTTATGCAAACTAAGAGCCTCAGCTTGAATCATTGAAGTACTCAGAGGGATGTTTTCTTGATTTTCATACTTATCCAATAACACAAAGATTTCTCCATTTTATCCATCACTATGCCGTGCCTCTTGAAAACAATTTTTCAAAAATGTGCGAAAAAGCGAATTGTGCGAAAGTCGAATGTGCGAAAGCTGAAGTCCGCATGTACTTACCAGCTTCAATGATAAGAAAACGGGATAAAAAATCATTTCATTAATAGGATTAGTTATTAGAATACATCACCTGTTTTTTTTTAATAGAATTATTCACGAGTGTACTTTAAACTACTAAATGTACATTCTATTTCAATATATCTGCTTTATTAAATAAACAGATATGAGTATATAAAACTTTAACCGGACTAAAAAAAATAATCAAAAGAATCCGCAGACGAGTGCGAAACCTTTGAAGATTTTATTGCGTTAACCGATACCGTCCGACGCAGACGGGGGTCATCGATGCCTGGGATTATTTTTTTAACGAAGATTATGAATCAAAGATTATTTGCAAGACGATACGTTAATAGACAGCCGATACCACGAATGATTGAACACCCGATACGATTATGATCCGTGTTGAACGATCGGCGCAAGATCTGCCGTCGATGTTGACACGAGCCAGTTACCGTGTTTGTGCTGTAATTATGGTTCACTTGTGAATTACATCCATCATGCTGATTAACTAGACCGTTTCGTGTGGTCCCGTATTTGCGTAGATCAATGCCATATTAAATTATTTAATTACGTACGCTACTAAGTAGAGCCATAGAGAACCGCAGAGTTGTCCTTAGACGATATTCATATTGATTAAACGTCAGGTATAAAGCGTATAGGTATTACGTGCTCCCTAAATAACTCTCTAGTGATCATAACCGCAAGATATTTACATTTAAATCGCTTCAGGATTTTTTTCACGTGAAATAGACGAATCTAATTTATTCAAAATCCACATATGCGGGCACAAACTTTATAATATACGACTTTTATGGTCACATCAGAAAGTTACAATTGAACAATTTCGTTTACGATAAGTGTCTAACCCTTTGACTGCATGTGGACATTTTAGTCAACCGCTAGATCAATAAATTTAATTAAAGCAGAAAATTTTACGAGTTTGTTTGACCCAGTTGTATTTTATTTAATTAAAAAAAATAGGCTCAGTATTAGTACTCGACCTATTTCTTTAATGTTACTGTTGTAGTTCACAGTTCGATTGCCGCTCTCGCACCAATATTATTTTTTATGTTGATAACATCGACCTAATAAGATGTTTACTTTACCCAATATCAGAGGTCACAATATAATGGTTTGCGTGCTATTTGCTGCGATAAATATTTTTTCCAAATTATATGGTGGCTTGCATTTTTTCGCACGTTTATATTTGTATAAAATATGAGGAAAAAAAGTTTACTTGCTATCGGAAAGGTTTTACGTATTTTCTACACATAGAAAAATAATGAAAATTGATTAAACCTCGGAAAATCTATTTCAGTTATTTTTTGGCACCGTATCAAATAGACCTGTAGCTCTACACTTTATATTAGAATTAGTGTTTATTTAGAAAAAGATATTCGTTGGTTAACAAAATAATGAGTATAATAGCTAATATATTCGGATTTAAATATCACATGTATATAATATATTTTTTTTATTAATTTTAATAAGAAATATTCTAAATAAATTTACTGTTCCTCATAATATTAGCATAAATATATTTTTTAAACAAGTTAATTATATAATTTGAACACAATGAGAATCGAGCAGGCCGTAAAATTGCGGGTACCGAAACTTTTTAGCTTCTTTTATAAAAATATCAGTCAAATGAGACCTGCATAATTAATATACATAAAAATCGTTATTAAAAATGGGAAAATTATGCAAAAATTAGAAATCTATATAACATTGATGACTGATATAAAAATTATTAACGTTAATATAGATATTTTACACGTCAAAATTATTTATTTATTTTTTCTAGTGTTATTATATTTTAAATAAACTAAAATTTCATCTAAGATACAACGTGAAATATAGTAATGTTAAGATTAATACGTCTGTTATATATTTTTTCTCCTTGATCAAAAACTGTCGATTCGTAAAATATCTCTTTGTAACGTTATAGTGAGGGATTTATACGTTGTTGAAAAGTATTGGAAAAATCGAGTGTATGGTTGAGAGATTAAGGGGATGAGAAAAATTGCGCTAACACCGCCAGAGAAAAGAGGGGAATTAAAAGCATTTTGCTGAAAAATTGGTTGAAAATATAAACGTGGAGAAATTTTCATGCGTCTTTTAATACTTATTTTTCAGAAAAATAATGATATAGGTCTAAAGCCGCGATTTTAATACTTCGCAAAATCTTGCAATCAAACCCAATAAAACTGATAACTTTTCCTGCTAGTAATCATAAAGGGAGAATTATTACAGCATATGATTTTTATTTATAAAGTTTATTGACAGTAAATATCGTAAAAAGCAATATTGTCATATAAAAGGCGGTGTTGTCAAGTGTTGAGAAGCTAAACTGGTCATAAACGATCTGATCTTTCAAGCCGATTCTTCTACCTGACGCGGATCCTTGACGTGGATCTGTGGTTACATATTTTTTTTAATCGAATATTTGTCAAAACACGTTATTTTCCACAAGTAAACAAATATAAGCATCTTTGGATTTTCCTGACTTAAATTAAATCATTCTCAAAACTCTTGAGCTTTTGTTGCAACTTTGACTAAGGAAAAACGTCGTATTAGACAATACTCTCATGATTATTACTATCACTAATATATTTACTAAAAAGATTGATAAATTATTAATTTAATTATAATTTATTCATTTTTTTTAATAAAGGAGTAATTAAAACGACAAGAGATTTTAACCGCCATTAAAAAAAAATAAACGAAATATTTCAAGTCGTTTTATTTTTTCTTGATTTATAATAATGATCTTTGGGATGTCATTAAATACAAAAATTTCGATAAAATACGATTTTATCCTTATAAATCATGCGCATGAATTTGTGAATTTTTGTTAAGGCAAATGTCAAAATATGTTAAAACCACATAAAATCAAGTTTTATTATTCTATATGACTTTTATTTAAAACGGTTATCCCGAACTTCAAATTATATATTGTTATATTTTCTTGTAAACCTAAAGAATATTTTACTATTACATTGAAGTCAAAGATATTAGTGTCTATAGATTAAAAACTGTTTATCAATATAGATCTCGATGCTTTGAATATATTAAAAGTTTTTACAATAATCTTTTCTTAAAAAAGATGTTGTATGTAATAATATTCGTTGCAGAAAACAAGAGAAAACATATTTTACCATATTAAATATCCAAACAAGCGATAGGACAATAAAAATATTTTCATCTTCATAGATTTAAATTGCTTTAAATGTTAATTGCTCTTCTTTTAAAAAAAATATCTTCTATTTCCACGTCCACGTCCAGGTCTACATCAATACATCATTGCAGATTTCGAAAGAACGGCTTTTAATTAATTTCATGAAAACTACTTCCTCTAGATTTAAATTTAGTTCTTTCTTCAATTCTACAAGATCTCTTACGTTAACTTCTTCACTTTTTGTACTACTAACCTCAATCAATTGGAGAATGCACCTATTTCATACGTTACTCAAGGTAAATATGGAAATTTTACTCCAAGCGTCACCAATATTTTTAACAGCTTTATAATGTTGTACTCTTTCCAAAACTGGATCAATGATATTTCGTTTTGTCCATCAACAATTTACTTAATACATTTTTAATGTATATATTACACCTTAAACTTTTGGTTAAATAATAGAGGTTTTATACGGAGGAAGGAATATTATTTTTATATTTTCATTTTCATGTCATGTAACAAATAACCTCAAATGATAAATTACTTTCATTGCAATATTTTTCTACCTCATGAAAAAATTGTAACGAAACCAGCTTCTAAACATTTATTGAGTGATGATTCGATTAGATTTACCAATTAAAAAAAATGATGATTTAATTTTTTTTAAGGCTGTTGCGAGTTTCGCTGATATATAATATTATAAGTGGTTTGATTTTGCAGTCTCCAGCGGCATTTTATCCAAATAAAAGTGTTAGTCATTCTATAGAGACCTTAACAAATATGGCCATGAATTTTTTTGTTGGGATATGTATTATCATGTTAGCATTTTCCCCCTTATAAATCAGTTTCATCCACCTTAAACATTTGCTGTTGCAGGTAATTCTCATTCTTTGCTATAATATTTATCGTAGACTGTTAATAAAATATATATCTCCTTCTTAGTCTGCATTGGCAGCTTCATCTGGCACTTTAATATTGTGTAGTTTTATGTTTTTATGACAATTGTAAATGATTTTTTAGAATCATTTATGAAAATTACTATGTAATTTGTGGCAAATAGCTTTTTATAAGAGATATATAAAAACATATATATTTACGAAGTTTTTATATATTTTTTTCACTGCTAAAAAAAATATTATCAATGAAATTAAATTAACATGTTATTGGTAAATCCATTTATTGTATATAATACAAAAAATTATAACATTTTGATCGAAATTATAAGCGTGGAATTAAAAATAAAGCGACATCGGGTGTAGCCGTACATGTGCCGTACATTAACCAGTGTTATGGCTTGTAGGTAACATGCATATATTTTCGATATTGCAAGTTAACCGCGACTGAGCTAAGTTAGTAGTCGGATAGGTGTCCGAGGCGAAAACTATGAATTCAGGGAATTCTTTATAACACTGACCAGGGGGTATGTAAGAGGAAGACACCCATTACCTCCACACGTTTTATAAAAATATTTATGTAGGTAGTTTGGCGCGATGAACTTAATAATTTGAATGCCATCTATCCGCGTTGAATAAATATTTATATAAACAATTAATATTATTTCAATCCAACTGAATAATATAAACAATTAACAATAATTAACCTGTGTCGTGGTTCGACACTTGGGGGAATATTAATTGTATCTTTACAGTGTTTAATATAATATATAAATAAAAATATGTATAAAATGTTTATCGAAAAATCTTTATGTGGATGAATGGCGATAAGGCCCATTTGGGGCTCTATTGAAAAGTTAATTAGTGATGTATAAATAAAAAAAATAAAAAATGTACGGCGATACTCTTCAAAGGGTTAATTTAAGTTTAGTAGATAATGATTAATAATATAATATATATAAATAAATCAGAACGATAGTCATCATAGTTTTTACTATTAAGATCCTTAAAGAGACTCAAAGCTTTTCTGTATAAGCATACGGCTTATTGGAACTTGTTATTGCTGCATATCTTCTATCCATGTAACCAGCACTTTTTCCATTTCTTCTGCATCGGTACTGATTTTTTTACTTAATTCATAATTTCATCTCTATCGATTACAATCGTTCTAATTATAACATCACACATATTATAAGCTCCAAAAATGTTTATCACCTTTTCCATCTTCGAAAGCTCCGAAAGAAGCTACACAGACCATCTGCTATATTTATGGAGACGTCTTGAAACTACTTTAGTGCTTTAAATTGTTTAAAAAGTTCAAAAGTAGTGATAGGGAGTTAAAGGAAAAACCAAAAACAGGAAGACCCCTCAAAGCCGAGGATGACGCCTTAAATTCATTGGTGGAAGCTAATCCGCGTAAAACAGTGAAGGAATTGTCACATGAACTTAGTTGTCCAATGAAATCTGTGCAAGATCATTTGAAAAGGTTGAGAATAAAAACAGGCAAGAAATTTGGGTACCGCACGATCTTTCCCCAACGACCTTGCAGCAACCCGTAACAATCTGTGCATCTTTATTGTCCAGACATGAAACAGATCCATTTCTCTGAAGAATTATTACTGGGGATGAGAAATGGGTCCTTTGTTGTAATGCCAACAGAAAAAAACAATGGTTATCTCTAAAACAGGTACCTGTGCCTACTCCTTGGCCAACATTATCATTGAAAAAAGTTTTGTTATGTGTTTAGTGGGATATTTCGGGTATAATTCATTATAAATTATTAAAACCTGGCCAGACAGTTACGGAAGAGTTAATCTGTGCCTAATTATAATGATTAAAAGTGATTAAAACTATAACTAGAAAAACGATCTGATCTAGTTTTTTTTGTCGCAAAAAAGTATCGTAGCGCAAATAATTTAATCCACATTCAAGACAAAACATATATTGATCTAAAGATAGTATTTTAATATGTGTTTTGCAGAAAATTTTTCTCCTAAAACTAAAAACATGCTGTGTTGCACTATCTCGCGAAGTTAAATGACGCTGACTGTACATATGTTTGTGATTAAATTGCAATGTATAAGATACGCTTGAATGTGTGTATGATACTTAAAATGCAGGATGATAGCAATGTTGGAATTGAAAAAGATAATTTTAATGAATCACCTCGTTATATAACCTCTTCCATGTAAAAAATTAAAAACTACACCCGTCGCTGTTGTAAAAGCGTATTTGTTATGCGACTCTGCAAACACAATGGGTAGTCTGCTCTGCCCGTGGTTGAATTTCCCAATGTACCAACAATGGTTTGTACTATGCTCTATTTTTAAACCCGTCCTTAGAGTAAGAGTATGTGTACTTTCGTCCATTATCTCTATTCGAAGTGCAAACATCACTTCCGCACCATTCACTTGCGCTCTTTTATAATGTACCAGTGTCAACAATAATGTACAGCATTATCTATTTTTCGCCAGTGTAAACTTAAAAATCTCACCAGATTCACTGAGAGGCGATAACTATTTTCTTGTATAATTTCGTTGTAGAAGTTTGGCAATTCCCTATGCCCGAGTTGACATCCCTGAAGTAATTAGACACAGAGTATGTGTGAGGCGCGATATATAACATCCAGTATACCATCTGTGCAGAATATACACATATTTTTACTTTTGATAATTAAATGCGGCAATTGATTAAATGATAGAGATCCGTGGGCTCTTACCCCAATATTAATTAATCTAATTACTTAATAATTTATACTCAACCATAAAAGTAACATATTAAGGCCGAAGAAACCGATGATATTTTTTATAACTTATGATATGAGTTTTAGTCCATTTTTTTGTTGTTGAATTAGTACATTTGTCTATGAGGTTTTTTAAAATTTTTAGCCATATTGGATGCTTAATTTATTCTTGACTTACGTAAAAAGTTTTACGTGTTTTGATGTACTGGATGATTTTTACTAGTGAAAAAATTAAAAAATGCAGCAAATTGTTGGCCAAAAATAACACTATTTTAATGCCTTAGTATTTGCCGGATATTGACGCCTGCGATTTCTTA
Organism: Philopotamus ludificatus; assembly: GCA_022495035.1. Taxonomy (NCBI): domain Eukaryota; kingdom Metazoa; phylum Arthropoda; class Insecta; order Trichoptera; family Philopotamidae; genus Philopotamus; species Philopotamus ludificatus. The sequence goes on along the minus strand of JAGXCT010036301.1, from coordinate 143,337 downwards.
TCATTATCGATGATAAAACACATTACAATATGAAATACTTATTGCTAACATTGAAGGTAAAAACAGTATTCATGAACGAGTTAAAATAATGAAGTTTCAAAGTAATGTTAATAACTAAATAAATAATTTTAAAGAAAACTTTTTATTTGATCGAGCTTCGTGTTTTTTTTTCATTGAATAAAACTAAAAAAAAATAAATCCTGCATTACAGTGCTAAATTTAAGCAGTGTTTATTTTTATATGTGTCTGCACAGATGAAAAAAATGTTGATATTCAGTTGAAATCAGTGTTTATTAATATTGAGTGCTTCGGAAAATTGCATAAACTGAAATAATAATGCATAAAAAATGTTTATATTGCACGCCGTGTTATTTCAAATTTTCTTGCTAAAAATAATAATTGATATTTAATTCGTAGTGCATATCCAAAAATAAATTTAAAGTCTTAAATCATTTTAATTTATTCTAAAACTACATAGTTTAAATATTTACCTTTATTTTAATACTGACCCTAATTTTCTTTACACAAAAAGTATATCAATTTTCCTAAAAACTATATGTATATAATCAACTCGTTTTTATATGGTAGATACGTTCTACTGAAATTTAAAAAACCGTGTTATCAACTAAACACTGTGATATATAAAATGATGTAATAATTGAAAGCTCTATAAATAAAGTATATAATATATTATTCATACATATGTATTTTAATTATTAAAATAAAACATTGACAACATGTATAATTTGTTAGAATCTTATAAAGCTTTTTGTTTATTTTAACTGCCTTATGTTGTTGAATTTCTTATTATTGGGAATCTGTTATCCATCTCTGTGTTTTTTGTTTCACATGTTTATACATAATCCCGAATTGTAAAGCTTGTTCTAGATTGGGATCATAAGTGACATAAGAGTAAATATGGTATTTGTTCTTTTTATTGGTAAGTGTTATTAAAACACCGCGTAAAAAATCCTATAAAGTATTAGATATATTTTTAATAACCTATTGAAAAATATAAGTATCGAAATTCTTTTAAAAATACTTTTTTTGTATATTTTCATTACACCTGTTACATTTCAATAAAGCATGATTTAGTTTATATTACTGAGAAGCTGTTTTTGCTGTATTTATAGTTTTTTCTGTAATCAGACCAGAAATGAATAATGTTTAATATGATATCTCTTTAAAGTGTAAGTGCACTCAATGCATTGAAATTATTGTACCATTTTCTCCTGATATATAACATGTATGAATATATTTGAATACATTAAATTCCTAATTTATTATGTAGGCTTATAATATTTTTTTTATTAAATATATATATTAATATTAAAAATTGTTAATTTAAAAAAAATTAAGAGATGCTTTTCTATCTTTGTTTAATTAAATTATGACTTTGTAACGGCTTTCTCCATTATCACGCTTATTGTATTAACTTTCTTAGATTTAAATATTGTTTCATGAAAGTTAAAATTAAGGCTTAGTTTACTGGCAAAAATTATACCTGAGATATCTTAAATGTATTCGCGGAAAGCAGAAAATAATTTTCTTTATTATTTCTTGCAAGCACGCAAAACATCAAAACTCGGATGCTCCTTGATTAAAAAAAAGTTATCTTAATGTTAATGTTGCGAATTAATATTCGCACAATAGATTCCGGGCGGATAAATTGAGGTTTAAAAAAAATATGCGATACCCGGATGTTTGGGAATCGTTTCGAGTTCGTATACGGTTTTGATGTCACTCAAACGATTGTTTATTCATGGGGGTACCCATCGTTATCCCATACATGTTGGCGTTTCCCATCGCCCTCAGGAGCGATACATTATGGACGGGTCATATACCATCAGCATGCGAATGGACCGGCCCTCGACAGGACCAAACAGATTCCCATCAAATGGGTCTCGCAACAAGGCCTTTAAATTAAGTAAATAATGTGAGCGCGTTGTCAAGGATTTGGATTGTAAATTGGGGAATTGAATCTGAACGCCTGGTTGGCAAAGGTTAACAAGGTGGTGGCGACAGGCTATATTGAGTGTAAAGCCTTTATACGTGGAAAGCCTATTTACACATTTGAAATTCCGTAGTTTTATTTTATTATTATTACTTCATATATATTTGAAATAACTGCCCAATGTCAACAAATAACGTTCTTCAATGTTTATATAATTAATACAAATAAATAGTATTTTTTTTATATAACTTAATAAAATTAATTAAGAGTAAAACGTATCTAAATTATGAAAATGAATACTTATCACATATTTATTCATTAAAAAATCTTAAATTAAAACTTGGTGTAATTAATATTTAGCTTTCTGTTAAAAACTCTTTCTTTTCTTATTTTTATGAATAAGAAATGGTTTTAGGTAATTCCTGCTGAATACGGAGGTTGATACATTATAAGTCTTCTTATAATGCTTCTTACATTTTCCATTTTTTCCACATAAAAAAATCGTCAATCACACTAAAACACGTAAACCCTTTTAGTCAGCCAATAATAATGTTACCATCCAATACAGCTATCAATGCCAGTATACGTCAGGTACAAATATGTCAAAACAAAACAAAAAATATGAACTTATCAGATTTTTGCCATTATTTCGCATTCTTATGATAATTAGAATAAAATTTACAAAATAAATTCCGTAAACACATTTAGAGAGTCATTAGGAATATTTATGCAAATAAATTTTTAATCACAATTTAATGTCAAGAAATAACAAGAGCTAAAATAATGAAATAATAAACAAATTATATTTTAGTTTATATTATATAAATATTTTTTTAATTATTCTGATAGTGATTCTATGTGAAATATGTATTAAAAATTATTTAAACATTTACATTCATCTAAATAAAATTTTAATAATATTTTAAACCATTCACGTTATATTTTAATAAATTATTAGGCTTAGAAAAAGTCCCACATTAATCAGAGGTAAACTTCTGTTGTATTTTCGAAACTTTTTCAAATGTGTTTCATGGAGTTGAAAAGATAATAATCAGACAAAGACTTGGATTGTCGTAGAAATTGTCCTAGTTTAATTTATAAATTCTTTGTCTTGATAACAAAAAAATGCAAATGTTTCTTCGCTTTTTTTACTATCTAATGTTATTTCGTTAAAGCTTTTTTTATGTAACTCTACAATGGATCATGGAGATACAAAATTCTTTAACGATAATCCGTGGGTCTGGGCTAAGCAGAGATTTGTCAATATTAAATTTTAAAGGGTGTATTGATTTAGGCATATCCATTAAATTTATATGACAAGATCTTTGAAATCAAATTTTATGTCATTGAAATTTTGGTATTAACCTTTGTAACAAAGCTAGCAATACTTAATAATAATATAAAAAAACAGTATTACAAATCTGATGTATGAATTAAGTATAAAATATATTATTTTTTTTCAAAAATGTAATAAAAGTAAACCAAAATACTTTTGTATTTAGGAATTTTATTAAATCCAGCATTTCATTAGACTTTCTGCGGTTGAATTAAATTCAAATATACATATTATATGAAATATGTAGGAAAGGAATTTATTACAAATTCTATTTTGTATTCGATACGTAAAAACTAGACGATTAAAAATTGTTGTTGTATTTCACAGACGTATTTTCATTAATTGAAACTCCGTCGGCATGCCGTTAATTTATTTATATCTCAGCAAATAACCAAAGGAACATTCGGAATTTGATCTAATCAATAAAGTATCAATCTTACACTAATTAGAGGAAATATTTACACGAAAACTAACGAACGTTTACGTTTCCTAGCGCGAGTTTACTCATTAAGCTTAATATGTAAACTTTCGTGGAATGTACAAAGTTTTATCCATTTTCAAGAATATTAGATTTTCCGATTGTCTAAGCTGATGTTTACGATTATTCATTTAATATTGCAAAATTATTCTTTTATTATTTAACAACACGACGTTGCTTTATTTTCATATAATAAATTTGTTCTGGAGCAGTTCTTAACATGCTGGTCGAGAGCACTTTAAAGTGATCACAATGCAGACAAGACTGTCTGGAATGAACAAGTTTTTCCATTCTATTGTAGTAATAACAATAAAATCGTTGATTTGGAAGCCGTCCTCAATTTCAACTCCACTATGAGATGAAATTTTACTATTATTGTTTTAAAAAAATGTCCGGCGAACTTCAGCAGTTCAATAATAATATTGTTCATTAATGACATTTTAATTTTTTTTTTTGCGCTGTATGTAAAGTTATTCAAATTTGTATTCGTTTAATTTATTGTACACGTATCACATTCAAGCGGGACAGTATTCAATTAACACGGGATTTAGCAATTTATTTATGTAAAATTGCAATTTACAATACGAGAGATGCCATTTTAATGATAACAAAATAAATGGCCTTTGTGGCTAGATTTTATATAAATTTGTTCAAAATTAATGTTTAATTACAGCGATTAAAGTAATCTGATTTAATTAAATAATCTTAACGTACATAAGAGCTTTTCCGCGTATTTACATAATATAACGCTTTGTGAATTCCACCAATATTTATTAAATTATTAAAAATATGTCTACTTTAAAATTATTATTTATTTTATCATAAAAGCTATTGTTATTTATTTTTATTTTAAATTATATAATATTTTGTATTATTCTTTCTAAGAAATCTCTCTCTGATTATTTAAGTAATTTATTTTATGAATATATAATATCAAAAGCAGTAATAAATAAATAAAAATATTAAAGCTGACTGAAATACCAATAATACCGCAAAGAGTCACTCTAACATTTGGGAAGGCTGCCAAAAAATGAACACAAAGGCTTGACAAATATGTAAAAAAACACATTTATACTCATAGTAATGTTTTTACCGCACCTCATAATATTCGAGTTTGTATAGACCAAACGTATTAATTTCTGAAATATTCTTTATAACCTTTTTAGTTTCCAGTATTTTTCTAAATCACTATTGATATTTATACGCCATCGTTTGTGTGCGGACTATGATGTAAAATTAATTTACAACTGCTAAAAATAGTTTTAAATAAATATTATAATTTTTTTAAATGAATTAATACTTCATGGAATTAAAAAACAAGTGCCACGAGATTTTTTATTATAAATCCTCAACAACTATCAATTTAATGTAAGAATATGAAGCGTTTCGTTCAAAAACATATTTGTGTATAACTAAAATTATATTTATTAATTGAACTATTCACAATATAATTTAAAAATTAATTACATCCTCGGTTTCGTAACATTGAAAATGAATTTTTATTCAAGCACTTTATTTTAACATTCTTTAAACTGATAAATTCGGGGAAAGGAAAAACCGCGTAACGGGAAATTTATGATGTTTGAACAAATATTTCTAATATTATCTACAATTAAATTGTTGATGTTTGATCAAAATTAATTTATGAAATGAATCAGCAGTGACAAAAATTCTATTGTTTTATCAAAAGGTGCCAAAATTGCTTAACAGATCCATCACGATGGCTCGATAACCACCACTTCGTCCGAAGGGGGTCTATTTATAATGGAAAATAGACACTAAATATTTCAATCATTAATATCTTGCCTTTTTTAAAAAAATATATTATATTATATTACTATGAATAAAAATGGTGATTCGTGATATGCTTCATAATTTAGTCGATATTTTAGATTTTTTAACAGATCAATATGACGCACACTCGCCACAGACTGATCTCTCGCAGCACGTGTCACTCGCATTTGGCGCATCGTACCGGATGCGAATATTGTTGTTTTTATTTTTATTTTGCAATTGCAGACAATAAAGGACAATGATTATTTATAATATTTATTCTTTAGACTTTCTCAGACAAACACAAAAAGTTTGTGACATGTAGGATTTGTACTACAAGAATTATTCGGGAAAAAATTGGGGTCCCAAATAGATCCCATCAGTACGGATAGGTCAGAAAGAAATCACACAAAGGGATAATCTTGTTTTTTTTAACAAAGAACGACAAACTAAAATTTTGGCCAAAGAAAAGTTGGTCAAATTCTTGATTAGATATTTCAGATTTTATGAGCAACTGAGCGCGGGCCACGGTTTGTGCATCCCTGATTTAAATTAATATGCATTGTTTTAAGGACATAATAATTTTCATATCGCTTTATGTAAAAAAAGAGAATGAAAAATAAGAATTAAATTATAAAATTCTCTTCTTTTTTATTTTCTTAGCATATATTATTTAAAAGAAAATATCTACCGAGTTCCATCGCCTCGAAACATTTTCTCTTGAAATAACTACGCATTTTGCTGAATAAGTGAAATAGTCACAACTTTTAGTAGCTACTGACCTATCTTGACATTAGTAGCCATCGCATCACCGTTATCATGCGTATCGGTATTCCTTATTCGTTCAATATGGCTCATTGTTCGACTAATTTCTACTTCTGAAGATAATTAAAAATATAATGATAAAGTTTAGCAACACTTGCGGAAAATAATTTTCTATGGATATGCTTTGAGGATTGTAAAAAACCTGTCAAACATATATAATGTATCTAATGGGGACTACTTTAATGCGAGCTATTTTAACATCAATGATCTAAAAAAAACAATTCCGCGTATTTTTTTTTTATCTAACCATGTATATATTGATAGTTTCCTTCTATTGCTTAAAGAGATACCCAAAATTAGATTCACATCCAATAAAATAAAGGCTTTAATAAAATATGAACATTACCGTAAGCCTTGCCGCAAATAAATCATTATTTGCGACTATGACAAAAACGAAAATTAATCTAGATGTGACGTAAGATACAATTTAACCCAAATTATGTACATATTCGGTATATATTTGATTTTTTGCGCCCGAAATCCAATTAGGATTAAATCAAGATTAATATTCTGCTCCCGCTTCACTATGAATAGCGCAATATAATGCTAGAATATTACTTTTTATATAAAAATAGATATAATCGGAACGTTAAAATGGGGCGATTGTTTGAGGGGTATAATGACCCATTAATTTTCATATAGAAAATGGTTATAACCGGTTTATAGCTATTGGAAATACGTTGGAAAACGATAAAATAATGTCGACGTTCAGAATTAATCAATGTGTCGTCACGGTTGTTTAACATTGTGACGTGTCTATGTGGCACTTCCGGTTCCTACTCGGGGTAAATTGATTGAGACCGGGAATAGCCTACGGGGTGATAAATAATTGTCAATAGCTGAGAAATTGACCGTCTAAAGATCGATATAGAAAATATTAATATTATCTGATATAATATTGTTATTCGAATGAGATGAACGAACATATTATTTAATTAAATTTTTCATATATATATATATTCAAAGCACGTGTGGTTTTATGGATATACGAGTGGTTAAATTTAAATTTCCGGCTCGGTTCGATACAATAACATCGGGGTTATTGTTAAATACGAATTTTGCAAACTCTGCAAAGTTAAATTGCTTTAATAAATCAGATAATTTAACACAGTAACTAAGCTATTTGATTAATGAACTGTGTGGGAGACTAAATGTTCATCAACATCTGTTTCAGACAGATGAATAAATTGAAGAAATAAATATATTACCAAAGTAAAACATTATTTTTCTTAGCCTAATTTAATGCAAAATTCGCCGCGTTGATAGTAAATATTTTCAGCGAACCGTGAAATCTTGGACAGGCATATAAATTTGAAAGAATGAAGAATGATCCGAATTATTATGAGAAAAAATATGATACAGAAAATATTTTGACATAGTGTAAAAGTCAATGTTCATAATAAATGATGTGTCGAAAGCTCATTGTTTCTCTGAACGAAAAATGGTGGCACATTATTTATTTATTTTTCTATGAATAATTCTATAGCCTTAAGCTAAATATATGACTATTGTAATAAATCAAATGTTCTATGATATTTTGTTAATATATATATAATATCTAACATGTACATAAATGATAACGTTATCTTTTTGTTACTCTTCCTTGATTTTATCATATGACACGTTTTTAACAAGTGGTTTTATTATTAAATAAAAATAATAAAATGTTAGATCGATTCAATCTGAGCCAATAGTTCAGTTCAGATTATTTCAAATTGAATATAGCCGAACAAAAAAATTAAGCTTTCATTTTGTTTAATGCGATTTAAAACAAATAGAAGTAATGTCTAGACGTAATATTAATAAAATTCATTATGCGTCGTTCATTAGGATTTTGACCTACGTGTCTGAATTCAGATGATTTTTATTATTACGGTCTTAATCAAAAGGCTGAATAAATTCAAATACGCCTATTTGTATTCTATGCTCGATCGTAGAAATTTAGAATTCGAGAATCCTTTATTTGCGCGTATATAATAGTCATAAGGAAAAGGTTATAGACACTGAAATTAATGGAAAGTGTTTACCATTAAATCTGTCCGTCGGAAAATATTAATACTAAATAAAGTAGTTAAAACTTTGTTTTGACGGATAAAAGATTCGCTTTAAAATTTGTTTAATATAAGTATGCGAGAAATATAATAGCTATAATATTTTACAGAAATAAATTGAACAGTATTAAAGATACATTACAAAAGTTTTATAAAACATTTTTTTTATTTGTGTTTTTAATCGATGTAAATAAATTGAGAATTATTTTAGCCCAGCTGTCGTATAAATTTTTAGCCTTGGCAAGTTGCGGCAATTAATTATAGACGGAACTTACATAATTATATTACAGAAAATTTACTATGAAACAGACTTAGTAGTTTGTAAACAAATTGGTAATATATTTGAATACGGTTTGGTAAACTTTATTACGCAATTATGTTTGCAACATCAATATCGCATTAAAATCTAAGCCATATCAAACAGTGTAATAAATATTAGATATTAGATCAAAATTATAAATTGTTTTTTTATAATTAATATTCAGAACAATTGTATTTGAATAACTGCATTTTTTGTTATATATTAAATATTAAAATATTTTTTTATAAGACAATGACAGCTTATTTCGCTTACATTGTTTTATTCTGGATATACATATTATTATCTATTGCTATTTTTGTCAATCATTGTAATTTTCTAGCTACACGATAGTTTTTGTTTATGCAAAAATATTAAATTTGAGCAAGAAAATAAAATTTTCTTTCAGTGACAAATTTATCAGATGTCAGCCAAACAAAAAAAGTTTTCAGCCTCTGTTCTATGTAAGATTATCAACTTTTTAGAACTAACGTTCACGTAGTTTAAAAATTTGGCAACACACGCCTTGATATGAAATTAGTTTTATATTAAATTGTAAAACAATTTATGTATATTCTGGCTAGCATTAAACCATTTAAATATAAAAGATTTTTATTGATCCCAATCGGTTCAATGAGTCTTAAAAATCGCCCAAATAATAAAAGATCGAACTTTAATCTTGGAGAAAAACAATAGGGAATCAGGTGATATTATATTATCACAGAATTTTTTTTTGATTTTATTGATTAAACATTTAGTCGTTTGATAAAATTCTAATAACAACAAATTTTTGTCAATGTTGTAATTAGGATTTTAGAATATTACTAGATAATTATTTTTTCTAAATTATTAATTAACCAGTACATTTTTCAACGAATCAGTTTTTTTATGAGATTAGAAATTAAATAAAACGGGGCCAAATAAACGCGATTATCAATTACTTTTGAATTGTAAAATTAAGTATTTAATTACTATGAACGGGAATAATGATCAGGGTTACCTCTTGTGGCCGAGGGTTGTACCGGAATCTACCGCAAGACTGTAGAGGGTCTGATGCTGTTATGTTGGAGTATGCATTCGCTGGATATTATTCATTCTTAAACGATTATTGCTATAAACAAACACGATTTATAATAAACAATATAAATATAATAAAAATCAATGTTGTATAATTCCATTTATTTACATTGTCGGATATTTAAAATATTTATTTAAGTTTATCATGTTAAATTATTTGATCAAAATTTTAGACTTATTTAGCTACAAATTCTAGTGCGAAAAGTAAATTACTTCGTATAGACAACTTAATCTTTATACTACCATGTTGAAATAATTATGGTTAATCAGAGATATGTTAAGCTATAAACTCATCATATCTCTACATTTCTCTCATGTTATATAAGTGGTGAAATAATAATATTGCTCAAATTTTAAGTCATCCTCATTTTGCAAATAAATAATAAAAAAAAATCCGTGTCTTCTTCTATAGATAATTTGTCAAATCATTGTGCGGTTCATCTTCTGGAAACCTTAACTAGAATATTTTCAGCCAATGTGTACTCTCTCCGTCCATATTACCTTTTCTGGGGATAAGATTTAGACAGGATATTCACGCTTTATTTGATAGAAAAGAACATGAATGCGAGAATAACTTGCTTAATTATGATTGGTACAAATGGAATTATTCCAAATTAAAAAAAATATTTATGACACAGATCAACTACTTTTGATAAATTCATGAAGACGCCATTGACATTGAGATTTTTGAGAAAATTAAATTGCGTTACTGTACTATATTAAAATTAGAAAAAAATGAACGTTGTTGGGGTGGTGGGTGGCGTTATCCTCCCTGAAATATCACCCCCATTGTCATTAAAAACATAGACCATAGTACCTATCATAGTTCAACCGTGGTTAACAATATAATCATGATGATTTTTTTTTAATTTTTGAAGAAATTTTGATGTTTCGCCCAAGAATACAGTATGTTACTGTTTTGTTAAGAAAAAATATTTATAAAATAATAAAAAAAAACTATTAGTTTATCTTGTAATTCATCAATTCAAAAAATATTTTATTATTTTCGTCAGCATAATATAATATATAATATAATAATTATTTACTATATCATGATATAGAGAATGTGTTTTATGAAATAAACAACTCGTTTTACACAGAATCTTTTACGTTTCCTCCGGCAATCTTGAACTTATTCGTTTTATCTGAATAAATAAAATTTACTCTCAGTGCTAAATATTATATTCCCTAACTTATTTCAGTCCAATTTGTCTTATTTTACACTGAAACCTGATCATTGTTATCAATATTTTTTATGACAAAATACTATTTAATTGGTTCATTCTGATGTTGGTATTCATAATTATGGCTTCAATGAACCCATATGCTAATGAAGCTGGCAAAAATAAAATATATTCATACGAAAATAGTTTGTATATCACGTTTTTTTTTAGCTGAAACCGGTTAATCGATCAGATTTTCCTTATCGCTGTATATTTTTTGGTAATAATCCGCGCATTGGACCCATTTATGTTCAACTCACGTTAAATTTCGCAATTTAATACAACGCTCTCGTGTTGAAATAATATTTTCTATGAATTTACTGACTATAGCAATAACTATTCGATAATTTAATCTGTGAAGTATAAAATGTATAGGTTGAATACAATTTTAATACCGATTTATGATATTTTAGAAAACATGGAAATGGAAGACTATTCATTTCGTAGTACAACCTTCGACTATCTGCCTTCGTATTTATTCAATGTATCATATGACAATAGCACGAGTAGAGATGGATTCAATGGGACTGATCTAGATAGAAACGTAGAATTCAGTACGTTTTCTTATTATATTTATATATTTAATATGTTTTTATTAATTATTTAATGATTTCAGGTAATGATTTGTACGACGTTCCAGCCGGTCTGATAGCATTATTATCATTTTTCTATGGCAGCATATCGGTGTTGGCAGTGGTCGGCAATAGCTTAGTAATGTGGATAGTGGCCACGTCCAGGAGGATGCAAAATGTGACCAACTGCTTCATTGCAAATTTAGCACTGGCCGATATCGTCATCGGCTTGTTTGCGATTCCGTTTCAGGTAAAGTTTAATGCGATTAAACCCAAAATTAAAGGCTCGGAAGTGTAATATCCGAAAGAGGCACGAATATAATAACTCTTTTGCGAAATTTATTAAGGCCGACTGAATACCAAACATTATAAGGAATTTAATAACCGAATTTTCAGTGGAGGCCAAAATTTTAAATTGAGCAATTTTAATTAGAAATTCTGACATTGCCTCCGGTCACACGACACATGCTAATTGTCATTTTAGGCAAATGAATCGCGAGATTAAAAACATATTTGACCGCTAACGACGCCGAACTCATGTAAATACTGCAAAAGGAATATTTCCGTTGATTTTGCCATTATTCACAATATTTGACTTAATTTGGGACTAACTTTATTATGACATTGGATAAGTATTTACAAAATAATCGGACACGCAAACACGAAGTAATACAAACTTTGACCTTTGTCATGTTATAACAATAAAAAATATACGAAGTTGTTTATAAGTTTGGAAAAGTTAAACAGTTACTCGCAAGAAATATGATCAGATACGAAACAAAATAAGGGTTGCTTGCCTAATTGTTGTTATATGTCTTTTTTCATGTTTATACATAGTTTCAAGCGGCTCTTCTGCAAAAATGGAATTTGCCATACTTCATGTGTCCATTTTGTCCATTTGTTCAAGTATTGAGTGTAAATGTTAGCGTATTTACACTTACCGCGATTGCTGTGGATCGACATAGGGCTATACTAAATCCATTGAGGTAAGTTAAAATACATTTATTTTAATAATAACTTTTTCGAAAAAAAAAACAATTTTTCACATGCTCTAGTCTAAGTTATGTTTCAACATATTCGTCACATTATGCATGTTTTTTTAAAACCAGGACTTAAACGCCGCCTAGGTCATAAACACTATCGATGAAACGTATAGATTAGTGCTGAATAAAAACATATGTTAATTTTACGTTCAATACGATTAATAGACGTTCTTAAATCAGAAAGACTTAATGACAACACGAAGACATCTCTTTTTCAATCAATCCAAGCCAAACTATAGAAAAGGGATGAGCAACGCGCGGCCCGCGGGCCGCACTTTCTCGTGCGGCCCTTCAAATTTTTACATTTTGATTTTTAAAAATTTCTATCCCGTTTATATCTGCAAATATAGACCAGCAATTGATGGTACAGAAGCAATACCATATTTCACATGTATATTTCGTCGTTTTTTAATATTATTTCTATTAATGAATGTTATATTTCTATTATTTTTTATACTAAGTTTGTTTTGTTAATAAATAGATAAGCTGAATAATTTGAAACGGACACTGCACCACACACATTATTCAACACAAAAAATAATAATAGATATGCGTACAGAACCGTATTTTTTTATATGTTGTGGCATTTTTGTATCCGCCCTGCTTACGTGGTCGTGTTCGTGATCGTAGCTTTGACGCAAACGAGTGTTTTTCTTTGTCAGTCAGTGGAGATAAAGAAAAGAGTTTCGTATCACCGTATACAGAAAGTCGCTTTTCGTTTGCTGCATAAAGCTCTCTTTAGGGCAGGCCTGTATGTGCCCAGCCAGGCTTTTTTTTCTACCCGATTTTACATTTCTCTTTTCTGGAATTCGGATAGCATCATCAACTGATTGATAAAAATCTTTTAGAGTCTCCATAATTCGATCAATTGCTAATTAAACATTTTCAAATGCTCGTGCAATCGTGTTTCACACACTTTGGGGACAGGAGGTCAGATAAATAAATAAATAAATATTAATAAAAACGACTTCCATTTATTTTGTGAAAAATACTTATTTTTATATTAGGAGTTTCGTTTATTACATTTTTATATATAATTAAAAACATTTTTGTTTAGTTAGTAAAAATTTAATAATAACGATAAGACTCAAAAATGAAAAATGCCTAGGTAAATTAAATTGGATAAGTATTTGGTTGCTGGAAGGACTGGCCGGATAATCACAAAGAACGAAGGAATGTCGATTATTGTTCGCGAATAAAAAATCCCAACCTTTTTTGCAGCGCATTGTAACCAGAGACTAGAAATGAGTAGTTTATGATAAAGTGAGAAGAAAAAAGCAATGGCTTTCCGAGAAACAAACACCAAGTTCAATTCCAAAGCCAGGATTATCACTTCGGAAGGTTCTTTCATTGGAATATAAATAGAGTTATTCAATAGGGATTATTAAAACCAAGCCAAACCATGACTGTAGAAATATCGAGTAAGCTCGATAATTTTCTATAGGGAAAATCTTACAAAAAAAACATTATGCTACATTGTACGTCCACGAAACTATAATTCAAGATGAAAAAAATAAACAACTCAATTGGAAAGTACTTTCGTATCCTACGTATTAGCCAGACATAAGACCTTCAGATTATTAACTAATTAGATCATTAGAACATTCAATGAATGATAAAAACTAATATAATAGAAGTATATATGAAGTAAAAAATCATTTTTGTTCATATTTAGCGCACAAAAGCTTCTAGTCTTCATAAAAAAGGGATGGAAAAATAATTAATGCGAGTAATTATGTTTTAGAAATATATATATGTAAATAAATATGCTAAAAACGATGGATTTATATCTGGATAATCTAATAAATGAATATACAGTGGAACTAATTGCAATTTATCATTCGTTTCCTTATTAAATATGAAGAAATGGCCGATCTGATCAAAATAGTTGTGTTCGAAAGTTATAGACTAGGATTGAGATCAATACTTTTAAAACCAAACTGATGATAATCAATAGAAGTTATCCGCTATCCAATTCACTTAATCCTCTGGATCTGGAGAGGGTTGAAGAATTTATATATTTCAGATCACTACCTACGAATAACGGAAATTGGGAGCCGGAAACGGAAATAAGAAGGTCAATAGGGATGGCTAAACATGTGATGCCAAAGTTATCGACAATTTTCATTTACGGCGTAGAAACCTGATCCATAAAGGAGAACACGAGGAAGAAAATTGACGCCTTTAAGATGTGGTGCTGGAGACGCCTGCTGAGAATACCATGGACCACTAAACGCACAAACGAATCTGTCCTTAAATAAATGGGACGAAAAAAACGATTGACTTTCATGTCTCAAAAGGATTCTGCAATACTTTGAGCATCTCGGTAGAAAAAAGGAAAGCCTGGAGAAGCGCCACGGACAACACCGTAATAGCTGGGATGCGAGATGCGAAGTGCAGAGAGTCCTGGAGAGCCAAAATCACGAAGATTCGTAATAAGAATGGTCACGATGCTCATACATGAGAGTCCCGACTAAAGAAGAATTCCAATTTGAATGATCCATGTACAAAAAAATATATAAATAATAAATATTTTAAACGTTTCATTCATGATAGTTAAGGCAAAGGATATTTTTCATTTAATTGTAGAATCACATGCAATTAAATCATTAGATAAATACAATTCTGGAGATGGATTTCGTTTTTCTAGAGATTGAGTAGCACTCGATTTAACAAAGAGCTTGTCCAATGTTAACTGTTTCTACCTATGTCAATCACATTATCGTTGATTGCATTTACGTTTCGGCTGTCTACGGAATCGTTTATGTGCAATTTTCATCTACATTCACGTTTAAGCTGATATAGCTCGTTTACTTAATCGTATTTCACTGCAAAAATATATCCAATAGTTCCACTGCAGTGAGCTCATTTCACATTTATAAACTACATCAATTACTTTACATCTACATTACTATCAAACTTCAAAGCAATAGACATACATTACTACCATCAGTAGTGAAAGGAGTGATAAACATGAAATGTGTTTGTGCCATCAAAATGTGATGAATATTGAAACTGATGATTATATAGGTTTCACTGTATTAATATGTCTTAAATTATTATTATGTGTAATAGATGTATTTAATTCGTTGAAATATTCCTATGTTTTTATTTATAATAAGATCATTAGATATTGATAAATATACGCCGATGATAATATTTTACACTTTATTAGCTAAAATTTATTGAATGAATAAATGAAGTTAGATCTATCATTAATTTATTGAAAAACTATATATTATGCGATTACTAGATAAAAAAAACTAGCACTCACCGGATTTTTTTTTTAAATGTCATACCCGTTTACGTTAATTCTTATAAATTAAATATGGCAGAGTAATATTTTTCTTAGTATCACAAATATTTGCAATCGATGGCAAAAATATTTTTTTTTACTATTTCTTAGCTCATTGGTAATTGCAGAAAATAATTAGGATATAATTTTGATCGCTACAGATCATTATTTGTTTAGTTTAGGTTCAAGATGTTTATTTATTTCTACAAACAATAAAAACCATATGATTAACATTTAAATTAAAGACGATAAATATTACTGTTATTTTGTTATTTATAGGTTTAATTTCCCCAGATTAATTATAAATAAAAAATTAGTAATATTTCGTTCATATTTAAAGACAATCTAATTTTTACTTTGGATAACTGAAATGAACTTTTCAAATATTAGTTATTTATCACTTAAACTAATGAAATTATGTTATTGTTGATTTAATCCAAAAGACATTGTCGGTAATTCCTAGAATTTTTTGGCAAAATATCTTTTTACTAAATAATTTGAGCCCTTTCGACAAAGAATTAATCCATATTAAAAAATATTCAATAATAAAGAAAATTTATATTTTATGATTTTACTAAAAAAGTGTATATTTTAGAAAAAAATGTTTTAATAAAACATGTGTATTAAAGTATAAAGATAATGTTCTAACAGGGCTTAAAATAGTATTTTGAGTATGTTTATTCGTTCAGTATCGTTGACTGACGATAAACGCATCCGTTTACGTAGGGCTGTCAAAAAAATAATTAATTTTCTTTACCATAAAATTTTCCCTATATATTTATATATATTTTTAAGCGAAAATCATTTAAAAAAATGCTATACTTCTTTGAACCGTGCTATTTAATATAAAATCGCATAAATCAATAATTCGTGTATATTTTAGATCAACAGAGATTAATTTGAATAATTTTGATTGATGCCTCAATTAACAGTCATTATTTTTTTCCATTATTTATCCATCGTGATAACATTCCATGATTTTATCAATTAATTACATCCACATGATCTAAATTGAAAGAATATGCTGATTAAGTGAGGGTTGAAAAAGGGTCGGCGATAAGAATTTGCAGTACTAGAATAAAAAAAATTGTTTTGCTTGCAAATTTTAAGAATAGCATATTATTTCTATCGCAAACAACCAATTTACGACCAGACGTTAAATTACTTTAAGATTATATATACAATCAGACAATTGAAAATCATAAGATGTATGAAACCTTTGTAAAATAAATATAGTATGCCAATAATGATGCTAAAGAATTTTTTTTATAGAAAATACCAAGAACAAAATTCGCACATATCAAACAATGTCGATAGATTGTATTACAAAGAAAATATTTGCTATGCGATTAATTATATTAGCTAGAACTAAGTACAATATACAGTTCTTTCAATAAATAAATTTAATTAAATTCTAATCAACGTGGACTATTATAATTTATGTCTATAAAGCAAGTGGATCGAAATTAAATTTTATAATTGTTCTCAAATCTGAGGAAACGACTTAAATCACCGCCTTTAACTCCGCTGATTTAATTACATGATTTCCCAAAAGCCCCGAGGGCAATCTGAAAATTAATCAGTAAATTGTGAAATGTCTTAATGCCAATTTTAAAATCAATTAATTTTATTGCAATTATTTTTTTAGCGCTCGACCCTCGAAAAAAATAGCCAAAATAATAATCGCGGGAATTTGGCTATTGGGATTGGCTCTGGCTATGCCTATGGTCGTAGCTTTAAGAGTGAGTTTGGTCGACGTACTCGACATAGGTATGTGACATTTGATTTATTTTAATCACAAATGAATACATAATAATACATGTATATTTACAGATACGGACAAATTATACAAGAAACCGTTTTGCAAACTGTATAATCTGAGCGAAAGGGATATGTTTATTTATAGGACAATTTTATTATTTTTGCAGGTATTTTTATTAAAAATATTTTATATTATTTAGAAATTTAATATATTTTTTTATTCAATTATTTAATTTTTCAGTACTTGACACCTTTATGCGTGATCAGTTTTGTGTACGCGCGTATGTCCCTCAGGCTATGGGGCTCCAGGGCGCCTGGAAACGCCCAGGATTCCAGGGATGCCAACCTCATGAAAAATAAGAAAAAGGTAAATATCACGTCTGCTATTTACATAGACCCCTTGAAAACATTTTTTTGTATGAGGATAAATTTTTGAGCCGGATTTCCTTTGTTGTTTGAATAAACCACAATGGCCGTTAGCCCTTTTGTCATTCGGACCCTTTATCCACTTAACGCATAATTAAATTGATGTCGGCGTCCTTAATGCAACGTTATTCGATTAACGTTGTTCAGAAAAAAAACCGCTGATTAATTAATTAAATTAACAGGTGATTAAAATGCTGGTGATAGTCGTGGCGCTTTTCGCACTATGCTGGCTGCCCTGGCAAACCTATCAAGTTCTGCAAACATTCTTTCCCTCAATTAATGAGTGAGTACATTTTTAATTAAATTATTAATTACTTAATAGAAATTTAATGAATAAATTGTTTTTAATAGATATCACTACATCAATATTGTGTTTTTCTGTTGCGATTGGCTGGCGATGAGCAACTCGTGCTACAATCCGTTTATCTATGGAATATATAATGTAAGTATTAAACTATTACTATATTACATATATTAAATATAAATAGAAGCTTTTAGTATTTAAACGAAAGTTATTTTTTATTCCCTTTTTTTAATATTCAGAGCACTTTTGGTAAACAATCAGAATGGTGTTTAGCTTCTTCTCCTATTCTTATAAATATATCTCCTCAATATTGATAGTACGTCGTATATTTTTCTCATCCTCGGTAAATAACATGGAGAGGCTTATGCATCATAACGTTTTTTTTAAATCAGACCATGACAGTCATATCTCGATTTGCGTAAGTTAAATTATAGAACACATAGGTTACATAAAATAAAAAAATCCCGAAAATTTGAGACTCATTAAATTAGACTCATAAATAAATTAAAACAATTACGAAAAAAAAATAAAAACAACAATACGCGTTTCTTATGGCATGGGCGCGATGTTTTCTCTCGCTCCATACCGGATGCGAGCGAGAAAGTACATGTCGCATGTGCAAGTGCGAGTGAAAACGTATTATCACTAGTATGACGAGAACTCTGACACGGTGGCGTGCCTCAGTCTGCGGAGAGACATCGCCGAGTTCGCGTGTAACTTACGCGACATATTGATTAGTAAAAAAATCTGAAATATCGACCAAATTATGAAGCATATCATGAATAACTATTTTTATTTATAGAATTACCCATTTTTTAGCATTTTAATTCAGATATTGATGAAGAAAACATCAATATCTTGACTTGAAATGCTTGGAGGTTTATTTTCCGTAGTAAATAGACCCCATCGGGCAACCCCGTTGGTTTAGAGCCGCCGTGACGGATCCGTTATCAGAGTCACATGCATCAGCAGATTCTTCAGGATTTACCCTTACTAATAATCTCTTAATCTGGTCAATTTTGGCGATTTATTTTTGTTTAAATATATTTCTTGACACTGACCGTAAATAATTCTTAAATATCGCTAAAATTAAATAGTACGCTCTATATTTACAATTTACCGGCGAATTCTAGAACTTAAGAACTTTGAACAATTATATAAATTTCATTCTTTTATGTATTCTTCG
The DNA here is from genome assembly GCA_022495035.1 of Philopotamus ludificatus. Classification (NCBI taxonomy): domain Eukaryota; kingdom Metazoa; phylum Arthropoda; class Insecta; order Trichoptera; family Philopotamidae; genus Philopotamus; species Philopotamus ludificatus. The sequence goes on along the minus strand of JAGXCT010036301.1, from coordinate 123,735 downwards.
TCTTATTTCAATTTTTTCTTCCAATGCAGGCGATAAACTTAGAATGTTATTAAATTCTTCATCCCTTATATATCATGGTAAACAACTTCAGGCCATTTTTTTTTCAGCAGATGATTTAGTACGCACAATTTAGTAATTTTCTTTTAGAATATATTTTAAACTTTGACGAAATTGCACGAAAAGAAGATGAAAATTGCAATTGCAATATTAAGTACGAGAAGAGTTTCGACGACGGTTTTCATTTCTAGAATCACCTTTGACGAAGAAAATAGATATATTATAATACGTTCACCATAGGCAAATCCATGGAAAATTAGATATTAGTGAACTGATGAATAGGGGGTATTTCTAATAAATCAATGTCACTTTTGCAAGTCGGAAATACAGCTAGAATTCACTGCGCTAAAAACATTTTGTACTTCCTTGCATATCAAATTAAATTATTTGGTCTATATAATTAACAAAGTAATTACGCATGACATTGAATGACTACGTTAGAAATAGAATTGAGAAAATTAGCGCGTAAACTTTGTAAAGCATAGTCTGCAAGAGATCGTGACTGGGTTGAAGAATTTATGATAAGAAATGCTAATTTAGGGAAAGCTCCATTGCTGGATATGAGAGATTGAGGCCAACGGTTCGACGGGAAATGGAGTAGCAAGAAATTCATGCCGGAATTCAAAGTTTGTATAGTTATGACGATGTTTCAGAAGAAACTCATATAACTATATTAAAATAAATTGGGATTTATGAACATGAAAAATCTGTGCGGTTTTTACACCAGTTTTAAAAATGTGGAATGCAATATTTCTTTATTATTCACTCTTAAATAACCATTGCTTAGTTTACTTTAAGTAGTCTTCTATTTTGAGAGTTTCAAAAAAATATACCTCAAAATAAAAATAAATCATACTCATACGATATTTATTAATATATTTTTTTAAATCACAATCTATCACCAATGCACGTAAAATCATTTGTGATATGTACAGAGACGATTGTATTGCTGAACGAACATGCAGAAAAGGGTTTGCCAGATTTCGATGGGGCAATTTTTCGCTACTGGCTTATCCAGGTTGTGAAGGATCTAAAACATTGTATAACGACGTTCTACAGGATTTGTTGGAAATTAATCTAGACCTCTCCTTTAACTTTTGCATTGATAGATTTTCATACAGAGAATTTCATGCAGCTTGTCAATGCTTGTACATTCTATCGTTACTAGGGCATGCATTACTGGTTTACCGGTAAATCGCAAAAAACGTACCATCGGTAATTACCGGTAAATTGGAAAATTTGCCGGTAATTACCGGAAATGATTTTATTGCGAATAAAGGACTAGTATTGAATCTAATCCACGTCTATTTTTTTTTAACTTACTGGTAAATAACCGGTAAACCGGTAATGGAAGAAATTATTTACCGTTTACTGGTTATTGAAATTTGACGGTAAATTGCAAGCCCTAATCGTTACGAAGGACGAGAAGTAGATAATTTATGGCACTAAGAAAAGCAAAAATCAATAGGTAGTCAAAGACAACCAACCACCATAAAAACATGACTGAGTTGGATTTCATCCAGAAAAAGTAATGTTGTGTATGTTGGAATTAAGGGATTTGTTCATTTAGTATTACTGCCAAAGGATGAAACGATTATTTCAGATGTTTATTGTCAACAATTAAAGAGATTGAAGACAAAACTTAATTAAACTCGTCCAGAACTAAACGGCGTCATCTCAAACTACGACAACGTGATACCCTATTTTGTGATATACACCATTCAACAAATTAGGGGCTGGTGATTTATGTCTTATAATCTGGAATTCGTACCTTCGAATTTTCATTAGTTTTCCCTTTTCTACAGCAGCATTAAACTGTTGTATTGTATCAGCCGTTAATCAGATGACACAATATAACAGATTCAGAGGCATACTAAATACTAATTAAAACATGTTGATTTATTTTATTATTATATCTGTCAATATAAAGGTGGAAAAACTTTGTACCATTGGTAGATACAAAGTTTTTCCACCTTTATGACACCATTTTAACGCTTTTATATGTATTAACAGATCCGTTACGGCGGCTCAAACCCATCGTCGTTGCCCGATGTGGCCTATCTAGTATGAAATGAATATATGAAAATAGAGCCATTTGCCATAAAAATAAATTATTCTAACAATAAATATTATTCACGATATATATTAGCAGAAAAATCTAAAATATCGACAAAATTTGGAATTTTTCTACTAATTTATATGACGCGTAAACGACAAATACAAAAAGCTTGTGACATGTAGGTTTTATATTATAAGAGTCTCTAGAGTCCCTAGACCCCAGAGGCACGTCTAGCTTAAAAAATCCATTGAAAAAACGTTGTATTGATCTGAAAAGATAATAACTATACGGGATGATAATTTGAGAATGGAGGGTAACCTCTATTCGAGGTCGCTTATTTTTTTCATGTAATTTTTACCGTATGCGGTCGAGCTTTGTCATGCTGCCAAAAGAACTCGTTTTCGATCAACGAGGGAGAATAGTTTTTTATTTTTTCCGCCGCTAAACCGCCCAGTAATTCAAAATAAAGTTTCACACTTATTCCTTGACAGCTTTAAAATAAATTATGCACTCTCAGACAAAATATTTTTGGTTGGTATTGATGACTCTTTGATAGACATTGATATTTTCCCTTTTGCTGAAGGAAAGTACGCATTATTTAATTGTAGTTATCAGGTCTTGCAATAATGGTGTTTTGGATTCCATTTCTAAAAGATGTTCATATTCTATTGCCTAGATTCTCTTTATCTAGATCATGCAATATCCATTTATTCCATTATTCCATTTATTAAGCATTTAAAAACATGACCATTTGAATTGATCACCGAGATTGTTCACATTTTTTTTTATAGATTAATTTAGATAAGGAAAAAATACTTTAGATTACGGCACTCAGTATGATATCGTCCATTTTGCAAGGTCTTCCAGTTTTAGGATATTTTTTTAAATTAAAATTTCTTAAACAATATTTGCCACTTGCAAACATTCATTAATCCTCCTCCAGTACACTACAAATATTTTTATAATTAGTACTAATTATTAGTATCTTATTTCGAAAAAAATCTTCACTTGGTAAAAATTGATTCATTGTTAATTAGGTTGTTAAATTCGAATTTTATAAATTACAATTTACTCTTGGTGAGTGTAGTCACAGAAGTAACATAACACGACTTTAAAGTGCGGCGGTCAAAGTGCAAATAATCCCGGAAAATAGTCAACGAAAAATCAGTTTACTCTTTTGAATACTCCTAAAAAAACTATTATAATAATCGGCACTACCAATACGGTTTTTGGACCAAAATTAAATAAAACCCTATTTCTTCCTATCAAATTAAAACGGGAACAAAATTTTCAGTTTATATTTTGAATAAAATTTATTTTTTAAACTGTATCATTTTTGACCGTGGAAACGATGACTCAATGAATTAATTTTATATATTGCGAAACTAATTACCTACCAAAATTAATTGATATTTAAATATTAAAGAAATATTTAGTGCTTATTAAGTTACAAGTAAAACTTTTAATTATTTTTATAATTATTGTATTAATAATTTTAAAATCGTTCATCGTCCATAAGTATTTTTTATATTGCTTTAAATATATTCGAATGATTAATGAGATTACCGTGTATTATAAAAAGATAGATTCCTAAATTAATCTAAATAAACCAAATTTCACATTCTAATTATGCATGAAATATTTTTACATATTCGTTTTATATATGAAAACGTTAACAAGCTTTTCAAATTATTTTTAAATAATAAAAATAGTGATAATATCGATAATACATTATAACCTTTGATACTTATAAATTATTATAAAATTAAATATCCGTCGGTTTTGTGGAACGTTCAAGTATTGAACATACGTCGGGCTATAGAATTTATATTAATAGTTAAGCATAGCCACAAATTGTTATGTATAAAAAAACACATTCTATGTCGACCCGACCTCATATTATCGATCTAAGTTGGTAAAATTTAACATATGTACATATTATATGAAAAATATTAAGAAATAAATAAATGTCAATCTGTATCGTGATTTTTTACATTAGATCTATTGCTTATTTTTTTTTATATATAAAACAACGATGTAAAAATAATTAATAATCAAGTGTTGTTAAAGAAATGATAATTTTTAAATCTGCTAAATTAAATATATTTTAGTATCAAGTTAATAAATAATATTGTTGAAACATAAGTTGAAATCGGGCCAAGTTGTTTTTGACAAATACCCGTGATGAGGGTTAAATGTTGGCGTTTTAATTAAAAGCAATGAAAGATCACTTCAAAACTCTTTTTGTAGCACTTCTCAACCGGACGAATTATTGAAAAATTTTAATTCCGATAAACACAAAATTTTCTTTCGAGTCAAGTAATCATACTATTTATATTGAATTTTAAATGTAAACATAATATTATTCACGTTACGCACAATGTATACCATTATATGTTTTACATTCTCGCAGATATATCAAGCAGAACGTGTTGTCTGAGATATTTGCTCCGTTTAATTGAAATTATGGCCGCGAATTTAATGAAATTAAATTTGTTTGAAACCGAGAGTATATACGTCCATATGGGGATATATCAAAACTGTGATTTAATTAATTTAATCCATTGCGTTTTTATATTAAAACGCATATTTTATGGTAATTGTTAATATGTATTTTTGCTGAGATAAATTTTTTACTGTATCTATGCGTGAAATATCGCGATATCGAATCCGAGTCACTGAAGAATTTTCGCACAGCTGGTACATATTAAAAATACTGAATATTTTTAGCGTTATATATATTTTTTTCAATAGATTGCAAACGCAATAAAACTAATGCCACATCGCTTGAAATGTTTTCTCCATGTGATTCTATGTATATGTCTAGTGATGGTCTTAGAGAACGAGCGAGTCCCAGATGTGCATTATACGGGATTTGAAATGGGAAAGCAATAAGGAGCTTTTACGAGGATCTTCATTGAAAATCTAGAGTAGTAATTTGAAATAATTCATCCCCCAGTACATTCCAAGAATTTGCAATTTAGTTGCTCAAATTAATATACAGTTTTATATAAATATTTTCAACAGGAAAAATTCAAGAGAGAATTCAAGCAGAGGTTTCCTTGTGGGAGAAATACGTGGAATCATACACCACCCACAGATAGCAGCTATGATATGGTGAGAAACATAAATTTTCATATCGATACGCTTATGTCTGATTTTATTATAATTCATTAAAATACACTGTAGTTTTATACATTAATTTTTACCACAGGTGGGACGTATCTAAACAACGTATTAATTTATATTTAATAGATTGGAAAATATTTAGTTTCATATGGAAAATGATTTATATAATCTAATAAAAACAATATTTTTAACATATAAAAATGATTCATAGTTCAATAATAAATTTATATTTATTATTTTAATACGTTTACTCTTGTTGAGCACACAATGCTCACGAGAGACCTCTTACAGTATGGAATAATGGTCCAGTACTTTTCAAAAAAAAATTGCGGAGGTTTTGAATAGACACGGTAGACCGATATTACTGGTTTTATAAAGAAAAAATATTCAGTCTGACAACAAACGCACTCGTTTACTTAAGAGTCCCGTTAAATCGTAGATATTCTTGAAAATTTCTTAAATAAAAATTAATGCATTAATATTTTTTTTAATATACTTGTTATAGTAAAAATATGATTAACAACGTAAAATTAAGTTTAAACTATTGAATTGAAAACGAGGATAAAAAAAATATTTGAAACCATGAGCTGAAACCTCTTCATATATTTATCTCGAGCTCCGTTCATTCCTTCATATTTTTTAATATTCTGAATCTGTTAATAAAACAATTAACTTTAATAAAATATATTCGGCTTTATAAAAAATGATTTGCAAGAATAGTCAATCCTCCTATAGCGTTCACATCTATAGCGTTTTACAAAACGCAATATTTTCATGGTTAGATTACAATTTTCGTAAATATATTATTAATGTGCATTTTAAAAATGTACGTGCTCTTAGAAAATTATTGTCAGTAGCTGTTTGCCCCATTTACCTTGCTAGGCGTGTTCTGTTCCTTTTTTTATGAATCTGTCCCTAAAATGTTCCAGTGATATTCATCACAATACAGTTAGAAAATATTTTTCTACTTGTATAGTCGTGGAACAAATTATGATCAAGTAATCGATGTAAACGATTTTTAAGGCATTACGTATTTATGTGTTAAAGGGGTTTTCTAACTCGTATTAAAAAGGTCTAGATGGAACGTGATATTAGATGATTCTGACAGTCATTAAAAGCATAATTACCCAATTTAAAATGGTCAAATTTTTTTTTCTTACTTCAATTATTGTTTGTCTTTAATATATTTTTATTTTATATGTATCCTAAATAAAACATATTTCCGAAAAGGGTTTATAATTTATATTTACCTTTTTATTTTTTCTTCATCATATGCATTTTAAAATAATTAACTAAAAAAACTGTCCATTTGAACACCCCTCGCACATCTGTTGCGAATTAAAGAGCTGGAAGAAATATGCTAGGTCAATCCCCCCTTGCGCCCATAGGCACGAGCTGTTGTTATCCAACTAAACACGTGTAAGGCCATTGAAAATATAAAAATGTGTCAAATGTATGATTTGCTTCAAATCGCAAAATACAATTAAACGAACCTAACCCCAAATTTTGTATGGGTGTCTAATTTTCTATAGCGTTTTTCTTCTATAGCGTTGTCCCTATCTGAACGTTATAAAAGAGTTGACTGTATTTATTAAAATACATAATTTCACCCATCCCTCGATTTGCGCGGTAAATACGTTCCATGGAAGTAAAGACACGGAGCTCATACGAAATTATACGTTAAACATACATTATACTTAAAAATTGCATAAAAATTATTATTGGAGGAAAATAATTTATTATTATAGAAATAATTGATATTTATGGATTTCTACACGTGTAATATAATTTTAGCTAAATCGATAACTTCATAATTATTCTTAGTGGTAAATAAATCCACGTAAAAACATTGAAAATTCTAGTTTTTCTAAAACATGACATTTGAATTTATAAAAAAATATTTCCATTAACCTTTGTCAAATTATCTACAAACGAATGGTTAATGTAATATTCATCAAAGGTTGAGATGACCCCCGATGTTATGTTTGGATTATCTTAACAGTGTTTGGTTAGACCACATCATTAATTATTAATTAAACTTTCTGTTGTATATCTCATGGGTAATCTGGTGCGTTATCCTAAATCAAAAATATCTACGGAAGATCATATATCTTTCTGTTTCCGGAAAAAAAAACAGTTATAAAAGCCTTTTCATCAATCATTTTCTTTCAGTATAATCATTATTTAAAAAAATATTTTTTTAGAACGTGTTTTATAATTGAATAACCAAAAACAAAATAAAATGATCTCTGTAATATAATTTTATTTATTATTTTATTTTAAATCTATTATATATATTTCTCACATTTTCCTAGGATAAGAGTCATTCGGTTGTCCACACTAGGCACTCTTCACTTCGATCCAATTACGACTGGAAAAGATCGACAAGACAACAACAAACCATGTCGACTCATCAATTCGGACAGAATCGAGCATCGTGGAATCATCAGAGTTTACATAACCGAAAACAGTGCAATATATCAAATAACTACGTGGATTTAGACAACCAAAAATTGAGAAATCCCAACAAGAATAATATTAATTTTTGTCTCGGAAACGACGTCCGACAAGCCAATAGCAGTCGATTGAACAGAAACTTATCAAAGTCGTCAAACGGTGCGTTGCCTCTGAGGGAAAATGACGAGGTGCTGTACGGCGAGGAAACTTGTGATAGATTCGTTACGGAGCTGTATGTGTTTTCGCCGGGAAACGCCGAAGATCGCAACGGATTCGGAAAAATCGACGAAATTAATGAATTCAATGCGTAATTACGTGATATATAATTTATTTATTTTAAGATAAGTGATAATATTTTTTTAAAGAAATGAATTTAATCATAGTCAGATGTGTAAGTCGTATCGCATAGTGATTTATTCTATAGTATTATAAGCAACAATGAATAAATATATAATTATATTTAAAATAACTCAGCTTTTTATTCACTATATTTTTTCAGCTAAAGAATAAAAGGTAAGATTTTAACGTCCATCTCTAATTGATAAAATGAAAATTATTATCGAATTTTTATTTTAATATTGATATTCTACAACAGATGTCACTATTTTTAATTGATATATTATATAAAAAAATATGTGTATATTGCGATATTATGAATTAAAAAATAATTCTAAAGCTCGACATTTACATGCTTGTTGAAATCCAGCTTTGTTTCATAAACTTGTTACATTCTCGACGTAGTTGTATATAAAACTGCAACAATTAAAAATATGCAGCTATACTATAAATATTTTTTTGGGCGAAATATTGGCCACAGTTATAAAATACATATCTCAAAATGATATCTTAAACGATTATTCAGTTAATCACTCAATTATTTATTGTGAGTGATACACTGTTATTGTGTAATATATATTTAAGCAAGATTGATAAGTATATTATCTCATAAGCTCTAGTATTCCCCGCGTTTCATGAAGAGATTATGATGTCAAAATTATATTGTAATTAAATAATATTAAATCCGATTAGAAGATATTTACAGTATTTTATTTAGAACAATACATAATTCGTATTTAACACGATCATTAGATTAAAGTAGTTTATATTAGATATAATATAATTGTGCCAGGATTTGTGCAAATGTTGACAAGACATTTTCCTTTGTGATTTTTGAAAAATATTGAAGCTTAGCCATATTTAATTAGTAAAAAATCCCTGAACGTACTAAAACAAATTAAAGTTTTCAACAGAAAAGGTAAGTAAGTGTCCTAAATTGCTACTAATGTTCTGATATGCCAGGGGCAAGTGTTTCAATAAAAAAATTAACTATCTGTTGGGTGATCTTGTTGAAAATTATTTCTTAAATTTTGTTATTCTTTAGTTAAGTGATTTTCATTATTTTTTTATTTTTTGATAATACTAAATCACTTTGTCAGTCGCATCTTCCTCCTTTGTTTAAAGATAAATATAATTTTATAATAAAGTATAATATAAAAAAATGTTATACATATTAGATTTCATTTTTAAGTATTGTTTTTTAATCTCTAATTTCATTCCTTGTCCGCTAACGAACGTTGGCTATCATTATGGCTTTCTTTATCCTGTACTCTGCTGTCCTGATTAAGGGGGTGGCCTCTCCCCCATTCCATTGTAGTAGATTTTTTAACCAGAACGTTCTTAGTCTTCAGGGTCTTCGTCTTCTGTGAATTTTACCCCGAAGCAGAGTTGCAGAATTTAATGTTTTGCGATGTCGCATTATATAACCGAAGTAAGTGAGTTTTCGTATTTTAATGGTTTTTATAATCTCTCGGTCCTTGTTCATTCGTATCATCGCTTGAACGTTTTTACGAGGATGAATCTGTGCACCCACATTTCAAAAGCTTCAGGCGTTTAATCTCCTTCTCTGTTTGCGTACACGTCTCTACTCCACACAGAAGGATTGAGAACTCACCAATCTCATTTTCAGAGTTCGACTCAAATTATCTCAACAAAGATTTTTTTTCATCTGAAAAAATGTCGCTCTGGCTTTCTCGATTCGACATTTCACCTTTGTGGTCAGAGCGTTGGTCCACATTAATTAATTATTAAATTAATTTAATTACGCACACACTTGGTCAATGAGTGATTGCAATTCTCTGTCGTCGACATACCACAAGATATTATTAAGGGCTCCGTTTATTTTGATCCTCCTTTTTGTATCTTTCATGCTTCATTAAAAATCCTTTTCGTAGTAAATATCGAGGATCATCGGGGATAAGATGCAACCTTGGCTTATTAGTATATATAAATATTTTTGGATGTCTTGTTATTTATTTTAATTGTTGCTTTTTATTGCTAGTACAAATTATTATTAAAACCTTGATTTCTTATTCTCCAATAAAACTTCATTCAAAATTATATGAACGTTAATGCTATTATTTAAAACCAGCATATAAAAATATTTTTGGAAAAATTAAGATGACGTCTTCACCGCGGAACAATTTTATTATTCGAATATATAATTTACGACAAATGTAAAAGATTTAAAAGTCATATATAGTATTATGAATTATTTGTTAATTATTATTGACAAAAAAAATATTTCCGAATAAACTAACATTTGTAAACTAATTTGAAAGTTGATTGAATCCTGAATATTTCCTTTTCTATATATTTGATTTTTATTTATTTTTAAGATCATCATTCATTCCCTTGCTCAAGAAAAGAAACCCAGATTTCAATGCATACAGACTCATGTTTTAGTGGTTAATTGTTCTAAAAGTCGTCCAAAAATCTCAGTTTGGGTTTATGCATAAACGTTCTACTGCAAAAATGGAGAATTTTCCGGAAGAAAGTATGTGTTTGCTTCATTGATTTTAACTGTATTGACTCTGTTGATCTTAAATTCTGTAAAAACAGAGACTAAACAATTTATATTCAAGAAAAATCAAAATAATGGTTATAGGCAAAGAATTGTTAGGGCCGTGTTTCAGTGGGTAAAAAAAAAAAATACCTGAGTGCTTACATTAGTTCAGAACCATTTGAAATCTGGTGCTACCGAAGAATGTTGATTTTAATTTACCTTTTCACAAGGAGCGAAAGTTTTGGACACCGCAAAAAATAAAATTAAGAACTTTGAACACTTTATTCGTAGACATCATGGAGGTAAAAATAGAAAAAAGAAAAGAGCTGTCGTGGACGTGAAGTGATTGTCTGAAAATGATTAATATAATAAATTAATAATTTATTTAGATTGGAAACACTAGCTAAACTATTATGATTTTAATTATAAAATCACCACAATTGAGCTAAGTTAGTAAACAAAGAGATTAACAAGCATTCAGTGAACTCTGTGAATTCTTTATGTCATTGACAAGGGTATGAATTATTACCCACTTTTTAAAAAATATGTATCAATCAATTACATGGGTAGGTAGCTGTTTAGGATTTATGTCATCTATCTATTGTTAAATAAAAATAAAATAAAACAAATATCGTGGATCGAGAATGTTTACGAAAACATTAAAAAATAATTAGCATCGTTGAACGAAACCAAAAATAATATTTTTTTATGACATTATGACATAATCTCGGTGGATTAGGATTTTTAGCATAATCTCGAGTCATTTTCGAGTGTTGAGGAATCATTTTCTTAACAGAATCTCGTTTTTTATGCTCGAGTTGTTCACCATACACTATAGTCGTAACGGTCTAAACAAGTTCAAGCAATTTCCTCCACAGAAATCATATCATACACATCGAGGGACCTGCTTTATTGTGAGGGATAATAGAGTGGTGGAAAAGCGAATTTACATATAAATTTATTATACATAGAGAGCTCGATTCTCATCTCCAGATATATAGTACTGAGATGTAAAAGATTGTAAAATAAAGTCGTAAATTTTATTTAGCATTACGACTGATTTTTGTGATGATTGGATACTCATTTTAAATTCAATTAGGAATTCATTTTATATTTAAACTAAACCAATATAAAATATACATTAAAAGAGTTCGTGAAAATATTTGATCGCTTTTTAGCCACACTTTTCACCGCAAATAATTAAATTTTTCTTTATTCTGCATGGTGAAGAGATTGATCACGATAATAAATTGCTTGTCCCATTACTGTGTCGCAGAAGCTCGCAACGAACTTCAAACAATTCTCAACCTAATTAAAACTAATTATTAAACTGCTGAACGTATATCGCAGCGAGGTATAAAGAGGTAATGAATTAAAGTGTCAAAACAGAGTGGCAGGTATCTCCACATACTGATTACATATTGTCAGATGATTTATGTAAAAGCTCAAGCACATCTCTGCATCATCAATTAATTTGATTAAACCCACAAACATTTCTTTTTGAAAAGAAAATAAATAGTTCAAGGTCGTGACGTCAATGAGCGCCTGTATGAAAACAAGATATGTAACAAACGATGACCTCAACGTGTTCACGATTAGAATATATGCGAACATGAATAACGACAACGATATATAAAACTATTTATCCAATCGTGCTAGGAAGAAAAATTTATTAACCATTAATCACATTATTAAAAAATCTATTATAAGAAGTGGCGAAACGTGTTGTTTAAAAACAAAATTAAACCGCTCTTTTGCGGTAATCAATCAATGAGGAGTACGCGATTGATGCCACTGTATACTCTTTAGTCAAATGAATAGAATATATTAATATATATTAATTAAATTTTTACTTTTATTGTAAAAAAAAAACAATTCTATAATTAAGCTAATCGGGCTCGATTGTTTATTAATTATTTGTCTATGGAAGTGTCTGATAACAATCCATAACTAATTGTCCGTTGATAACATTGACATGTATTTGTTACTCATTGTTTACACCAATTCTCATATCATGGAAGATTACAATTATAATTAAAATTTTATAAGAGATCATTATTAACTTTTACAGGTATAATATTATTAAGAGATTCAAAGACATTTGAAGACGTACTTTTCATATAATTATTGTGGACCTTTATGACCTACTTCGAATTACATAATAATTCTATTATTTTAGTTATGAAAAAGATGCTTCTAATTACATTCGGTGTTAGCAGAGTCAGAAACACATCATCAACCTAAAGTTCCCGAGGAGATTTTGATATTACCACCAGATAATGCTAACGACTGTGTTACAGATGAAAATTCTGGTGATAAAATAAGGATATTTTAAACAAAGGCAGTCTATTCAGAATTAATGTAGATGCTTTTGCGGAAAATTCTAATAGTGATTTTTTTTTCTAAAAGATATTGTTTTTGTTTATTGATTATATTTAGCCTAAATAGTAAAAAAAAAATCATAATAAGGAAACCGCAGCTATGCAATTGGTCCTCGAAAGATACAAGTCTTTCTTTGTCTGAATGGAAAGTAATCCTAGATCCACTTAATAATAAATAACCAATTTCAGTAGATGGAAAATTGAACCATATAACTTTCAGGCGAAGTATAACAACAAGCTTACTTGAATTTTATAAAAAATAAACAAATCGAGAACCTGAGAAATATCGATTCATTTACATGACCTTTTTAGAAAGATATGACGACATGAGATATTTGGTTGTTTATACACAAACCGGATGCAAAATCTGTCATAATTTATTTTATTAATTAAATTTAAATTGAATGGCCTTCTAGCCCGAGGCGGGTCTTTGCCATCTAGAGTAAACTACGCCATCTCCAACAGGGACGCGTCCAACTCAACCCTGAGGCCAGAATTGCGATATTTGTCCTCCAGGATAACTAGGCTCTTCAATACGAGTCAGATTGCTAGCTATAAGCCTGGGAGCCGAGCTGTCAACGGAAGGATTGTAACAATAATAATCGGACGTGGGTAGAGCCGAGTCGTATTTACTATACAGGTACCTCCGGTAGCATATCCATCACCGATTCAGCAAGTCAAGCGGCCTGTGGTCCTCATAGTTTCGTAGAATCTCTGAAATTATAATTGTTCACAACCACGATTTTTTTTGCATTTTATCATATAAATCATACTTTTAGCTAAATTTAATTCGATTTTTCGTATTATTAAATAAACACAATTTGTTTATTTATAGTAGTGTATAATATAATAACGTTTGAAATATGGGGATATCAAAAAATGTTAAGTATTCTATGGACGGAACACGTCACGAATCAAACCGTATTTCAACCTCTGCTATTTTCAAGACTATTTCGTTCAATTTTTGTCAAATATTCGCTGAAATACGTCAAAATATGGAACATCTAAGTTATCCCAGTCGATTGTCTCTTCTTTGACTACAATTCCTAATTATTTTTTAATAAAATAAAATAAAATCAGTAAGTGGTTTATTGCAACCCAATACCACAAGCATTCTACGACTGTTCGATCAGGAAGGTATTGTAAACTTCAAGTTACATTATTTAGTAATCACTCAAGCAATTGTAAGAACAGAGAAAGATCAGGCGCTGTAAGAATTAAAAAAAAAATACAACATCGTAACGAATGGCATATGGAACAATCTTTGAAAATGGTAAATTTAATAGAGAAAATAATTTTCTAATGATCTTCATGTGGAAGTTGACAATGAAGACGTTATTTAACTTTTGAAAAATGATGTTTAGGAAATCACAAACAAAACTTACTTAATGATTTCGGAAGAACGTGTTCTTAAATAATTATCGAACTAATAATGGATCGTTAAAGTTAAGCTACCTTATTCAGCAAGCAATTGCCTGTCAATATAAAGTAGCATAGTTGATAAAAATACTTCTGAATATTTTTTATAAATAAATATTCAATATATTTACTATATAACTTATTTACTTACTCAGATATAAAAAACAATTTATTAACTCTGTTTATTATTTCTATTTTTTGTATAATTTTTGATATACATACAACCATTTAGAAATACGAAAATGTGGCGAAACAAAACCCCACTGTCGCAAGTCAAGAATTTTCAAAGCTTTGGACACATCATTCAGAAAGGTGGAAGGTGATTGAGAAGAAAGAAGCTGTCATGAAAAACTGCACCTTGTTGACGGCTCTAGAATTTTTCCAGCTCACGAAAAATATACCCATTTTTGGACAAAAGACGAGAACCAGTAGATCGTCTATGTCCGAAAACGAACACCGCACAAGAACACATATTTTCTTAAAATATATGATTGATTACTCAATTTTTTTACAAGGTTTTAAAATGACGCGTTCCACTAAAAAAATAAAAACTATATTTTATTACGAATTTTTTGTTTTAACTCAATTCAATACACGATTAAAAATAAGAACCAGCATTTTCTCACTAATGATCGCGAACTATAATAGAACGAGCTTTAAAATTTCTTGTATGCAGATAAATAACTGGTGAAACAAAAATCACAGAAGTAGCCAACAAATTTTCCAATAATAATTAATTCAACAACACTTATTAAGTTTTTAAATTGTTTAAATTATATATTAAGTGTTTATGATTTTCTTTTAATGCACAATTTTCTGTACCGCAATATTGTAGTATTTTTTGTAATAAGACGATTTTTAAATTAAGAGAAACAATCTTTAACGATTTTTGTTGAAACAAATATACCATTCAAAAATCTGTTGATTGTATAGGATCTTTTCCATATTCAGAAAAAAACAAGCAATGTCTAGGTAAAATCATTTAACCCTTTAACGGCTATGGTCATCTTAGTGTGATAACTATTAGCTCATTCCATACGCTAGCGACACATACTTGAAGCTTTGTTAAACGTTATCTGGATTTAAATGTGTTTATTCTATTGATGAAAATATATCTAATATCCATAAGGTATATATTCCTAATCTGAATAATTAATTCATAAAGGGTTAAATAATGACTAACATATATAATCATGATGTAAAAACATCAGGATTACTATAACACTATCTTAATTCCTAAACTATAATCCGACATTATCAACACTTTTACTAGTATATAATAACATGAGATCAACGTTAAAAATTTAGTTGTTATAAAACTATTGTTATAATATATTTTTCAAAATGGAGTTCTATAGAATTTCCATGATATTTTATATCGCAGTTTTAACAATATTATTTAGCCACAGTGCTCAAGGTATTTATATGATTAATATATTTTTAAATATACAATTTTTATAATTAATATAACGTTTTAGCCGAAAATTATAATGCCGATGTAGAATTCGAATACTCATACTACACGGGTAGTTTTGAAAATGGAAATATAACATTTGATCCAATATTTGTAACCGGTGACAATGGAAGTGTTCAGTATTATTTAGAAGGAGGTATGATGATTGATAAATTTGGTGGTTTAATAAATAAATAATTTAATGTGTATTTTTTTTTTAGATGATGTTGATTATTTTAGATTGGTAGTATCGGGTAATAAGGTCAATATTTTATTACAGCGTCCATTTACCGATGATTTCATTGAGGAAACTGATTTCATGATATTCACGTTGTATGGAAGTTATAATGGATCTTTAGCCACGGGAAGGACAGCTATACATTTATTCTTTTCAAGAAGTTAGTTATTATATTTTTGATATGCCTATATAATATAAGACAAATGCTATTCAAATCGTATGGCCTTTCTAGGGGCAAACTGCTACATAGACGGGGTCACGGAATCCGAATGGTTATCCGAATTGGTCATAGACATCGTGGATACCGACACAGGAATCACTTTCAGAAAAAGCACTAATGACATTTTAAGTATGTTCAATTATAATAATATAAACTCTATATATTATAATATTATTTTAATTATTATTTAGATATTACTGACGTGCAATATGTTCGCGGTGAAATAGTCAGTCCACCATATTTAAATATAAATCTAACAAATGGCGAAATATCTATAGCGCTCAACAATCGATTTTCGACGTATGAAAATCAGGAATTGTCTGAAACAATGACGGTTGTAATCACTTTTAAATGCGCAAGAGATTTCAAAACACTGGTAAATAACACAAATAATATCGTTTAATACTTTTAATATTTTTTAAAATAATTTATTGCAGACTGTAGTCCATAATATCAGAGATACGAACAATAATGCTCCGCAATTTTTGCCAGGAAGTCAATACAATTTCACAATTTTCACGCCAATGGCCGCCGGAATTCCATTCACCATGCTCTACGGCGATATCATCGTCAGAGACGTCGATCTCACTAATATTGGAATAGCGCCATTGATAGAACCCAATGAATATTTCAGATTGGAATATAGAGGTGTTTTAGCTGGGAAAAAGGATCATAGATTAGCTTTGGTCACAACGAAAGCCATTTCATCGATCAGTGCGCCGATTTCATTTTACATATTAGCCACGGTATTTTTATATATTTTTAATCATACGCAGTGTTTAAAATATTCATGAATAAATTAATTTAAGGATAATGATACTACTGGCTATCCGGCATTATCATCATTTGCCACAGTGATCGTAAGAGCTGAACAGATTAATAAATTAGAATTTCAACAACAGTTGTACGAGGGAATATACGATTTAGACAAAGTCACGTTTAATGATAATATTCGATTCAATGACTTCAATAGTAGTAATTCAAATATATCGTTTACACTAGCAGGAGGTTAGTACATTTAGTATTATATATATGACTCATGGCGGATTGATTTCACGCACACAGCAACATTAATATTTTTATATATTTAATTCTGGTAATATTTTAACAATCCTCTTTGTTTCAATTTACATTTTTTTGTCTCTTAAACAAATTGCTGACTTTAGAAATTAAGCCTTTTTTCAGTAAATAATTTTATAATTATCTGCAACGAATATTATACATTTTTAATAAAAATATTACAAAATCCTTGTATCCAAGAAAATTATTTATGATGTTTTTAAAAAATCCAAGACTCATTTACGCATTAATATATGTTATCAAAATAAACAAATAAATCTTTATATATCTTTTCAGATTATTCTGAAAATTTCAGAGTGAATTACACATTCGGAAATGTCACCTTTACAGTTTTAAATGCGATTCCCGACGAAGTGATAATGAATCGCGATTATATTATCTTGAATTTGACAGCAACGTCTGCTGCTTTTGAAGATCCAGCATCGACGTTTATACATTTATCGTTGATTAAAGGTATATTAATTTTAATATATTTTTAATTAAATACATTTTAAATAAATTATATTTTTTAAGATCCGACATGCAAACTTAATAATGTTTCGGAAGAAGAATGGCTTACGGAAATGACGCTGAATATTTTAGACACAGAGTATAATGCGACATTCAATAGATTAGCAGAAAATATAATATGTGGGTATTTTATTTTGTAGCTTATTATTTTATTCAATTAATACAAATTTATGTCAATAGCTATTGAGAGTATCGATTATGAAATCGCAGAACTCAATTATCCGGAATACGTCAATGTATATATTTCTGTAATAAATGTTACTGTGCCAATATTAATGGTAGATTTGACACCAAGTTTTTATAATTACGAAAAAAATGAATTGTCTCAAAAAATGACCACAATTGTAACGTTCAAATGTACCAGAGGAAAACGAACATTGGTATTTAATTTGATATTACAATCGTTTATAAAAATATATATTTTTTTTATATTTATTTTAAATTTCAGAAAATTGTTCATAATATTCGTGATACGAATAATCACTCTCCAGAGTTCTTGCCAACGAACGTTTATAATTATGTATTGGATGGCCCTGTTAATAGCAATTTCCCGATCAGTACAGTGTACGGAGATATTACGGTGCGAGATATTGACTTGACTAACACTGCCATAATTCCGTTTATTGTAACCAATGATTTTGTTAAATTGGAATACAAAGAAGTCGATTGCGATAAGAAGACTTATAAATTGGTGCTCAATACGATAAGACCTATTATAATGTCTAATTTTACTTTGACGGTCAATATAACAGCGACAGTGAGTGATTAATACATTTTTATAAATGAAATAATATTTAAATAATATACCAAATATTTTTTCAGGACTTTGATTTCACGGGAGACGTTCCAAGGAGGAGCACTGCTACTGTTTTCATCAGAACTTTGAACTTGTATGCCGAGGATGAAGAATATAATGCATAAGCCGTTTTTGATTTGAAATATTCAGATGTAGTTTATATACGTATATATATATATATTTTAATAAATAATGTAAATTCTCTCTATTCCAAGTTACTCAAATATAAAAATAATAGGATACACATCCAAGACAAACATGTCATATTTTGACATAATCCCTTTTGACAGTCGGCAATATAAACGACATTTCCGTTCGCTACACCTTATAAATGTTATATCAATTTGTATTTATATTATATACATTTATAATATTTTAGACTTGATATATAAAATTTACGCATCCACTAATATTAATTACGACATCGAACGTCCACTATGCGATAAACTCATGTGTTAGAATTATTTATTTATTTTATTGTGACTCCTACTGAGAAAGGGGTTAGATACAAGGTTTGCTCATGAAAAATACAAAAATCAAAATTTATTACCTCTTGCTATAAAAACAATACTAATTCGGCATATTAAATGATTTATAAATCTGCAATAAACACCACCCAGGGTACTTTTCATCACCCAATGCCATAGAACAGTAATGTATAAACAATGTTTAAAAATAATAAAATTTTCTCATTGCGGATTATTTTCATAGATGAAAATTATTAGCTTTCGTTAAACATTTATTTTTATCAGGCGATGTTGTCAGCTTTCAGTCAAACAATACATTTTTTCAACTGAAAATTCATTTTATTACCCGAGTTTGTTAATTTTCGAAAAAAATGAGTAGCATAATCTTGCTTAATAGGAATAAGGAATGTTAAAATAATATAATTGTTTATATTAGATTTTCCTAATAGTTGTTGGCTTCAATTATTAAGTCTTAGAGATGTCATTAAAAGCAAAAATAAATTAGTAATAATTAAATGCCTTATTAATTTTTGGAGACAAACTATTCTTACTGTGCGGGTCATTTCTTAATTTCTATTGTTATCGTATTTCTAATGTTCTATTGTTTTACGGTTCTATGAAACGTATTAAATTTATAATGAAGATTAATGATATTTTAGAATATTTTTAACACTCTCAAAAGTTTTTTTACACTTCTCTTAAATTTGATGAAAATTAATTCTTCCCTGAAGTGCCTGCTTATGTATGTATTTTAAATTTAATAATAATTAAATAGTAAGACAAAAAAAATCCAACATTATAAACATACGGTGGAGCAAAAAATAATTGCTGAGTGTAAATGTGTTTTTTTCATGTTCTCGGACACTCATGTTAATTTTTTAACAGTCTTATTAAAAGTCATAGTGCCTTTCGAGATCTTAACAAGACTGATATTTGCCGAGAAGCCACTCAGCGAAATAAAATGAACTTTAAAAAAAAAAATCTTGAATAAATTCGCCTAATTTTCTAAGCAGCTCGCTTCACACTATTTTGAGTGACTTTGTTTAGTAAAAAAACAATAAATTACGCATTATTTTCATTAATTTACAACATACTAAATAAATAGTTACCGGGCTTTTTAAAACACATATTTTTTGTCAAGACTTAGTTCAGTACTAGAATTCAACACGATAACGAGTACAGAATCTCGATATTATGGCCAAAATAATTGTTAAAAATGTTACTGCTTATAAACAATGTTCTATTACAGTTGGTATTTTTTTAATTTGACTGCAGTAGGAAAGAAAATGAAAGTGAAAATGTTGGGAAATTGTTAGAGGAATTTATTTTATGGCCAAGATTCATATAAGGGTGAGAAAATCATGCTTTCTGGAAAACAATAGATAATAATGCTACAGAATAGGAAAATGATGATTGAAGAAGTTATCAATGAAGAAGAAACAAAAAGGACACAAACAGAGTTATTAATGATACGATCTAATAAGATTTATTAACAATTCGTCAAATAATAAAAATCATCCTATATCATACGCATTTTCGTAGTTTTAGACAGTTGATTTAAAAAAAAGCATGCTTCTAAGGAGCAAGCAAAACTTGATTACATTTTCAAAGCATGTGTCTTGACACATGCTTTGTAAAAAGGTATAGGTATGTCTAGTTATATCATCTAAAGAGGAACAAACAGGATTTTCTTAGTGTTTTTTATAACTAGCGGATCATTGTTTGTGTCGTTTATTTTTTTTCTTTTGAAAAAGGCATTAGGAAAATCTATCTTTATGTTACGGACAGGACTATTAGTTCAATTGGATACTCCGTCACATGAATTTGTCCATTATATCGAGGTATTGCTGTACTGCAAAACTTGACTTTGATTGACTGATAAAAAATGGAAAGAATATTATACATTTATTAAATCTAAAGGGCATAAAATAACTCACTTTTCATATTGATTAAACATACAATAAGGCTATAAAAAATAAAATTGCTAATGGAATAAAATTACTTCAACGTTGACTAATTTAGACTATTTAATTTAATTATATTTTTAAAGTGTTATACTTAAAGCTGTCTACAGTTTATTGAGGTCTATAGGCCTAGATACCCAGAGGACTTTAACAGCAATTTTTCAGCTAAGCTTCAGCAGTTTCATTTATATGCGCGGCATGAGTTCAATGCAACAGAAAATGTGAAAACAAGATTCAACTATATTGAACTTTATAACATGATTGAAGAAGACAATATTGAATCTACTTTTTATAATAGAGACTTTTTTAATTGAAATTTAACATTAATCACACTGCTTAGTTGAGCTAGTTTAAATTACTTTTATGCTGACAAACTGTTGACAAAGTGATCTTAAAAAATATATTATTCTAGCAATCATTTTATTTATTAAAAATTTAATAATATTTCCAACATATAAATTGATTTATGAATAAATTCCTTTAAATATTAAATCAAATTTGTGTACGATAATCCAATGCACGCTCGTGCGTAAGAAACTCGTGCACGATATCCCACGAGAGCGAAATATATATTTGAATATTATCCTCGATTGAAATACTAGGATAACAAACTAATCAATAAACATTTTAAAATAAAAACGGCCGTGACTAACAAAATAAAACTTTCTCTGTATCGATAATTTCATCATCCGACCGAGACATGAAAAAAAAATGAATTCAGTGCAGTGCCTATAGTTGCGTCAATCATCGGACGGCGATCTGTATTGTGTGGGTATATGGAATAGAGATTCATTGTGAGTGGAATTGCAAGGAATTTGCACTGACCTAGTAATGGATAAACAGGAAAGAATTGAGTAATTAACTGTTACAAATATGTATCAGATCTGTTATTCCCCCATCGTAATTATGAGGCATTCTCAACCGATGAAAGTAAAATTGTATGGTGAGGTCATCGTAGCTCGATGTCTTCCTCACGACTTAACCCTTTCACCTCGCTCAGCCCGACATCGCTCTCTGGGCATATTCAATGAAAATATTTCAATGATATCACTCGCGTTAATCCCTGATGTATATTGTCGACATGGTGTACTTAACATATTAATTTTATAATTATTTTATGACCTCTGTAGTTTATGAAAAAAACACATAAAATATTACGCCTATGTTTTTATTTAAATATTACATCATTGACCTCTTCGGTGCACTTCCTGCCCTTTCTTAGTCACCAATTAACAGCCTCTTCATTCTAATCGTCGTGCGTTTTTAACATTAACGTTAACAATCAACTATTATTATAACGTGACTGTTGCACACGTTTTGTAATTTTAATTTATTCACGTGCTGTACTTGTATAATAACATGTATTAAATAATAATATTATAAGAGAAATACGCACTAAAATACGAATGATGAAAGCCTTTGCGTGACCTTGACGAAAAGCTATCAATTATTATCGAAATTTCAACTTAATTGCATGATTCGATTAGTTGGAAAAAAATGTATTCCGGACATAGCTATGATGTCATGTTTCTCGAGCAAAAAGTAATTCAATTAATTAGTATTTGTAGAAACTATTTTTTATATATATAAAAATTAATTCCAATCAATTACTCTCTTAAAATAACATGAGTAATCCCAATATAATGATAAAATAATAAACATTCGTTAAATTATAATCTGAATATTTTAAATATTAATAACTTATTTTTAATCGCCGAAGAAAATAATGTTTAAGGATATGATCTGATCTAAATATGATTGGATTTAAACTTGAACCCAATCCGGGATATTTTGTTTTGATTTAGATTAGAACAGATTAATAAATTTTTACGATATAAAAAAAGTGAAGGAGCAAAAACAAAAGGATTTAATAAAATAAAGACTTAGAATCTTTTAGAATAATCTGGATAATGTCGCTATTGAGATTTTATTAATTGTCATTTTAAAAGCATTAAAAATCAATAATAAATGATGTAAGTTACAATTATGGATGCAAAAGATAAAATATTTCACATTTATCAGCAAAATCAATATTAAAATGATAGAGTTTGAATAATAGTAAGATTTTATAATACACTCGAACCACCTCTTAATTTTTTTGTCGTTAAGAATAACACCAAGCACGTGTTATCTCAAATTTAATCATCCAATAAATATATTTTTTGTGATTTCTAGTGTCGGAAATTAATATTTTTTAAAATTTTATTAATTAAATGTAACATTCATCTGTTTTTATTAATAAGTTAATATACCCAAGTATGTATATAAATGTATATATTATTTTTAAATAATTATTATTTATATGACTGTATTAATTTAGGTATTACGCCTCTTACAAAAGAAACAATGCAATGTTCCAAAATATGGCTATCGGTTGAGAACGCTAATATGATAATAACTAATGGATAAATAGTAAACAAAATTGAAAAAAATATCAACTAACAGCTGTTGTAAGTCACAAAGACTTGCAATTTGCTAAGAAAGTATAATAGCATTTTCTGTTATCTAAACTATGAAAGAGCTTTAAAATTCCAATTGGACCTGCAGATTTGTATGGCCGGTTATCAGAAAATGATTAAAAAACTTGAGAAAAAAACACAGAAGGGGATACAGATTTATTCATATTAAAATAAAGATTATACAACGCAGAATAGTAATAACAAAAAAGGTATTTTAGATTCCAACAGCTTAGACGTATCGTTATTATGTTTTTTTTAATGAAAATACACATGTATAGTTTTTTTTCTGGCTTTTTTTATTACATTTTTACACGATTAATATATGGTTCTTTTTTAATTTAATCAAACAATTTTCAATTTTTCTATGAATTATAGAACTTTTTTACATGATTATTGCTAAGACGTATCTACCGTGTAAAAAGAGAGTTGAGTGTACTATTAATTTTAATAAATAAATCATAAAAATAATTGCAGATAATTTTACAATTACAAAGATTACTAAATATAATCAAAATGTTCAACCTTTATTATGTTGAATGTCAAGATAAGTGGGCTGAGATTATAAAATTCTATGAATAATAAAAAAAATATCTGAAACATTAATAAATGTGTTTACATCTACGAATGCATTGAATATTTTGAAATAAATTATATTTTATAGTAGTTATAGAATTTATAAAATCCATTGAGCTAAGAACGTTACTTACAAATAAATCTTTTAAAAGTTTTAATTGAACAGAATAGCTTTGTACGAATCAGATATTTAAGAAATTCGTATAGCGAAGGTTAATTCTAACTTTTAAATGAGCCATTTCCTGAGCAATTTGCAATCTTGAATTAGAACAACTTTATTTATTATAGTCATTAAAATGGCAATATATTAAAATATTTTAAAATGAAATCTTAACCAAACATTTTTTTTGGTTCAATACCTCGGAAAATGTAATGCGGCCGTATATCGGAAACGAAATTTTCCGAATCTCGTGTTCGCAGTGTGCCGGGCCACACTGTGTCGCGCGAAATGCCAGGCAAAATGTATAAATAGAAGGATATAAAAATTCCTTAAAAGCCTCGGCTGCAAAAAGGATGAGTCAAAGTCATGGCAATACCAAATGTTGTTAAGGACATTTTTATGTTGATTTCGACCCAGCCGACACTGTGGGCGTAGCGAGACGCCAAGGCCCAAAAGCCGAATCGGCACCCACATTTCTCCGGCTTGCACAATGGGTGAAAGTCAATGAAATTTCATTGCCGATACAATTATCTGTTAAGCGGTGATTAAACGATTTTTTAATCCACTTGGCGGATAAATTTGTTTCGTTCGGGAAACAAATCGATTGCGGATAGAACGAGAGGAGGAAATTGGAAAAGGTTATTTTAGGTCTATTCAAAATTAATTAGAGAAATTTTCCTTAAAATTTGTACCTACACAAGAGAAAAAATGCATTTAAATACCATTAATTTTATTTATAACAGTAAATTCCAGGGCCTTCAAACAGAAATAATTTTTGTGATATTTTCTTTTTTTTTAGATTTATTTATTTCTTCCTCTTCAAATCAGATACATCATACAGTTTTATCAGCGTTATTTTCAATTATTAAAGTATTTCTAGAACAATATATTCGCTATGGCATTCAGTTCCTCAAATTCTGGCTTTATAGCTTCAATGCTGGTAAAACGAGTTCTTTCTTATTTTATTTCATCTTCGGGAATAGAAATAAGTCGCACGGGGCTATTTACGCATAGGTCTAAGATACGTCAGGGACAAGTGTATCAAAACAACAACGAAAAATGTGTCAATTGCATACGAATTTCTAAATTCCGACCTATTTTTTTATGAAACCTTTCTTTAGGATATTTTTAAATAAAATGTTTACATGATTCATTTTCTATATAGTTAGCTTTTAAATCATATCGACATTTATTAAATTGCACGATTTTCTATTTGCTGAAATACGTAGAACGTATATTTTGCATACATTATCATGATAATATGGATTTACTCGGATTTTTTAATAAACTGTAGAACAGAAAACAAAAATTTACACATTATCTATTTTTAAACGGTTTTAAAATAGCATTGTTAGAAAGATGAAAATCTGTCCGACACGCTTTGAAAAATCGAAAGAAATTAAAATACGCATTGATGAAAAATCGGACCTGTCGTGCACAATGATGGAAAAAATATATTCCATATTTGGCGCTATTTTATTTCAGCGTTTTTATTTTTGTGTGTTATTTTTAAATTAGTATAATATTAATATTATTCCTTAAAAACAGTTTATAATAGTCTTGCAGGATGTAGATGTTGTAACTAAATTAAAAAACGATGTATTAGACATGAACAAAAAAATAGCTTAAAATACGACTAGTTCTAGAAAAACGATTTTTTAAAAGTGTATATTTTGCTGTGTTATATGTAATTTAATTTAAAATCAATACAACATATTCACCGTGTAAAAGATAATCAGCTGTTCAAACATTTAATTTCAGTACTAATTAATTTATTTTAGGAATAAAAACACTCTTAAAGTTATACCTTAAAATGTATTGTTTTAATCTTTAAATAAACAATACGGGCCCAGTATATAATCGTATAATTCTTCTACAACGTGTCGGACAGTCCGTCTTTTAAAACAAATTTTAAATCATTCTTATGTTGTTTTATATTTTTTTTATTCCCTTGTCAAGGATTATTGGTTCTTTCGATATACATGATATACATGGCTGTGCGAAATAAAAATGGGTCAATGCCATTTATTTGATATTAAAAAATAACATGTTCATTATAAAAATATAACAAGGTCATGTAAAATATGCGAATTGAAAAATTGATGATTTATATATTAAATTAAAAAAGCCCTTTTGCCAAATTTTGTAAGAGTGCCTAGGCTTTTATAGCGTTATCTTGATTTCTTCGCTATAGAAGGACTGACTGTATATGCATGGATTTAATTTCACAATTACATTATTGTAAAGTACGATTTTATTTTTATAAGTGAATTTAAGATGATGTTGAAAGCTTAGCTTCATTTTTATTATTTATTAAATTTTGTGCCTAAATTAAATATATAGCTATCAGTGGCGTATGGTGGTGTTGATGTTGGGTGTGCTGAATGTGGAAAATAATATAAAAAATACTGTTTTTTTATGAATTATATGTATATTTGGAACTTACGTAAAGTGTGCCCTTCTGTTTTGGTTTTATGAGTATTTTTTTTCCATTGATATTACTTAAAAAAATAATGTCACAAAATCGAAGTATAGAATATAATAAAATTCATTAAAAAACAGCCAGTATTTTTTTGTATTTTTTTTCCACATTCAGCACACCCAACATCGACACCACCGTACGCCACTGAATATTTATTATGACTTGTTTTTTATATGATATTAATACTTAATTTCATTCTTTTAAATATTGCATTTATTGTCTGTTTATTACTAACTAATACATGTACACTAAATTAAATAAAAACAATTACTTTATTTATTTTATATTATGTTTAAGATTCCAAGAGCTCTATAAGAAAATTTCACAAGGCATTTTCTCTTTTATTATTATTAAAAAAACAACATATTTTATGAAAACATGCATCGTTTGATTTACAATGTATTCGATTTTTACAATTTTGTTTTTTAAACCGTTTTAAAATTTTGCCGATTTTTTTAAAGTAGTCTGTATAATATATTCTATCATGATTATTATTAATAAGTGACAAGATATTTATTCATACGGAAAGGGTTAATTTACGGGTACTTTTTTAGAATTGATAAATAATTTATTTTAATGATGCCATCAAATACTCACTTGATTTTATTTCTAAATACTTTTATTTAAATCTATTCAATAATAAAGAATTTCCTGGTATTAAGTTGTTTAAAATAAGAAGATGCAAGAACATTGGTTAAATAAAATAATACTAAAAGTAGCATTGATAATAATTATTGGTCAATAATAAAAAATATGCAATAAAATGATTAATTATCAATTGAGAGTAGTAGTCAAAACTTTTCGTAATATATTTATTACTAGATTCGTTACTCATTGTATATAAAAACTATAATATTCATTGTGCATTGAGATAAAATTGAAATATACAGCTCTTAAGGACGATCATATTATAATATTTGAATGACTATACCATTCATTATATTATATTTATATTGGAACAGTTTCCATTTCAAGGAATCAATACTAAATAAAAGCATTGAATATCGAGGTTTAATTTAACAATTAATTTTTATTATAAAATAATTTATATTGCTGCATAAAACAATTTCATGGCCACTTACTCATTCTGCGTGAATCATTTAAATGCAGTTAATTTTTATTCCGACAGTTAAAAAGTCAATTAACTTGTCAACGACCCCGCTCGGCCGTAAAATGCACAATAGTGGATTTCCCCATACATTTGTAAGCAAATGGCAAAAACCGGATTTAATCCACATACATTATATTGGCGGTCACGAAATACGTATTAGTCATAAATATGTGCGAAATTACAATATGCTAAAATTTGTCAATAGTTGAGGCCGAGTTTAATACAGCGATCAGCGCGTAATAAGGGTTAACTATTCAAATCTATTGTAAAATATTCAATTTGTCCCTTTTCAAACAACTGACATTCACATCTATATGGGTTTACGTAATTGATCAAAATGCTAAACTCCGGTGTGGCGGATTCGAAATTTATGTAAATTGCCTAATATTTTAGTGTTTTAGCCAACAAATGCAACGGTAAAAATTTTATGTGTAAATAAACTATGGATATCAGTTAGATAGTTAATGTTTTCCTTATATAAAAAAATGATTTTAAATGTAAAATGTAAAAGATGTAATAATTTCACCGTAGCTTGACGTTTTTTTTTTAATAAAAACATTGATCTGAAATTCTGCAATATGTTATCAAGAATTACCATATATTAGCAATATAGCGAAATATTAATTAAATAATAATAAAATATGAAATAACGTCGGATGAATTAGTCGGTCGCTAAGATTGCTTTTAAGAAAAAATATTTTTCGCTACTTTTTAAGAATTATCGCGACAGACCTGTCAGAATAAATGGTGGATACGATCATCCTTCTGAAAAACCGTCATATAAATTTTAATGTAATTTTTATGGTTCATAGTGCGGTATACCTGTATACGTATATTGTCAGGGGTCATTGGCCATAAATGGACCATAAATTACGTAAAAAAATAAATACCTAAATCCCAATTTTATACCTCTCTGATGAATAATCTCTTATGAAATATGTGTCGGCTAAAAAATATCATATACCGGATAAGCCGACAACTTATACTTCTGACCATAATAAATAATTAATATTAAAAATATGCAAAATGTCGACTTACAATCTAATCGGTGTATATCTTATACACGGATTTGTGGGTTATGAATGATGAGTGTCTTGTAACGTGATCTGAATGAGATTAAACTAATTTATACTGAACAATATATTATTTTTGTAAGAGTTTTATATCGAAATTTCAATGTAATTATAATGCTGAAAAAAAGCCGGTTTGGGCTGAAAAATATTTATATTAAATGATAAAATATATATTTTTATTCAATAATATCTATAATGAAATAGAAATCGGTTGAAAATTTTGTATTGAACAAAATCATTACCAAGAAATTTTTTTTACAGCAAAATATATATATATATTATGGAATAAAAATAAATATTAAGAAATAGTTTGGTAAATTGAAAGTTTAAATAATGAAAACTGTTACTTGATAAACATATATGAATTCAGACAGATATATTTATTTAAAAAATTTGAACCAATATTTTACATGATTTTGATTTACATATTAACAAGGCTAAGGAGATTTTTTTTTATTAAAAGTATAAAGTTTATTTTCTTGATTTTTTTTAAATGAAAAATTACTAGATGTTATTGCAAACATATACAATTATTTAATTTAATTCTTGGTTAACGCTGTTGGGCAGCATTACTCAGAATCTACCGAAATATTAAACCTGCTGTTAGCATAAATTAATACTTATTTCGTCTCATTTCCATTTCCAATCTTTAAAGGACCTCTGATACACAATTTTTAGTAAAGCGTAACGTAATATCATTAATGTTGGTAAAACTTTGATCATATATATGTTTTTTATTATCAGGAAAGAAAAAAGTCATGGAGGCTGAGCAGTGACGTAGCTATAACTTTGAGCCCTGATGCAAATGTGGCCTAAGGCCCCACCCCCTCAAAAATATAAAAAAAACTTTGGCTTGTTTTAAAATTTCTTTTGTAATCCCTAATAATTTTTAATTTGCTAAATATTCATTCCACACCAACTCTTAACTCATTAGTACCGCCTATTAATACTGCGAGTTATTTTTGAGAGGGCCGCCAAAGAATAAACACGTTGGTTTGACAATACCTAAAAAACGCATTTACACTGGTGGAAGTTATTTTTGCCGCACCGCAATGTTTGTATTGTATTTCTTTTTTCATTATGCTTATCCTAATTTTTTTAAAATTATTCTATTATTTTTACGAAAGACATGCAGATTCGAGGGTTTGTAGGTTTTCTACATATTGTGGATTCGTAAAATATTTCTACGCTACCGTCTTAGTAATGATTCGACACGTTAATTAAAAAAAAATCATTTTACTCGGTTTTGAGTATAGAAGAGTGGAAAATAGGACACTTCATCAGGGATAATATAATCTTTACGAGATAAAAAGGATAAAAAGCATAAAAAAAACCATCTATTGAAAGATAAACATTTTCATAAAAATATTCTTTTTTTTCTGAAACTCATATAGTTCATAGAAATTATGGAAATGAGCCGCAATATTTTTTGAATCTCCCAATTAAATAGAAATTTCATGCACATGTTTAAAACATATATGTGATAGAAAAATCCTATTTATTTGCACTAATTATTAACTAGACTATCTACAATACAATGTTAACCGATCTGTCACGGCGGCTCGAAACAAATCGCGTCGTCCGAAGAGGGTATATTAACAATGGAAAATATACCCCAAGCATTTTAAGCCAAGATGAAGTCTTTAATTTGATTTTTTTTTAAGTAGATTATTCTAAGAATAAAAATAGTTCTTTTACAATAAATATCAATAATTATTTTTAGACAAATACAAAAAGCATGTGACATGTAGGATTTATATCAAAAGGATTATTCGAAAAAAAAACTTGGGGTCCAAAATTGGCATCCCATCGGCACGGTTAGGTTAACTAATCACATTCTTGTCTTAACATTAAGATCCAATAACTCGTAGGGATATGAATCTTTTTTCATACACTATATTATTTTAGTATTTTTTTTAAAACTGATCAATTCGGTAAAAAAAGAAACGGGAACATTATGTTATTAGGACGAATGTTATTAATATTGGCTCAAAGCAACGAGTCGCGTATCGAAAATTTTTTAATGTGTGACCAAAGAACTTTGATAGTTTTTTAAATTATATTTATGAAAGGAATCCAACAAACTTGACTGAAATAAGGATAGATAATTTTTATGTTTGACCGAAAAACGATAAAATAATCTAAACAATTAGTAAATTGTAATCTTTGACTCAAAGCTGACAATATCTGACAGAAGAAAAAACGATTGATATTTAACCGTAAACTGAAAAATCTCATGTTTTGGTAATCCATAAAGTAATATTTTCGTCTAAAGCATGGGTCGGCAAAGTGCGGCTCCAGAGCATGCAGCTCTTTGGCCCATTAAGTGCGGCTCTGGCACAAATATCCACGGGCAAGCAGACGGGAGTCAAGAGTATGACCGGCTTACGAAAGGGGTTTGTTGCTATTTTTAATGAAAAAAATAATCACAAGATACTTTCTTACCATTGCATCATTCATTAAGAAGCGCTTTGTGCGCAGACATTTCCAGAAGATTTTTTTGAAGAATTGGTGAACCCCATTTTAGCTAAAGCTCTAATCATCGCCAATTCAAAGAATTTTTAGTTGAAATGGAGAGTAAGTACGATGATCTTCTGTTCCATAACAAGGTACGCTGGTTATCAAGAGGGAACATTTAAAACGTTTGGAATCCCTATTACCAGAAACCAAAGCATTTCTTGTAAAGGGTGTTCTCTATACAGAACCAACAGACGATGAGTGGATCCAATTTTTTTTATTTCATGGTAGACGTTACGTCTCATCTAAATCGGCTTAATCATAAACTACAAGGGAAAGGAAACACATTTTTTTCGATATTAGAAGAAGTGATTTCATTTGAAACAAATTATCCTTGCTCCAAGATTTTGAAGAGATATTGTTTCACTTTCCGAGTCTGCTGAAGCATCAGCATGAAAATAATTCATCTATTGACGAACACTTTCAAAACAACCATTTTAAATATTAGGGAAGCATTCCTCAATAGGAACAGGAATTTAAAATAGCACAGAGACCTTACCTTACAACAACAGAATTTTCTCCTTTTGGCATTATTGGTAACTTTAAAATAAAATTTCTGGATTTAAAAACATGGAAATATGGAGCTCTAAAGCTTAACGTCTTTGGGTTGATTTGAAAGTATTGGAGAAGAACAAATGTGAGTTTAGTTCACAACTACGTGATCTGCTTTTGAAAGACCTGGAGAGGAAGACTGATCATCTTCAACACCTGGAATATGTTGCCAGCTCTTATGATCAGTTAAAAAAACTCGCGTTTGCTGCTCTTTCCCTTTTCGTTTCTACATATTCATGCAAACAATCGTTATCAAGCATAAACTTTATCGAGAGTAAACTGAGAAGTCATTTTATTGATGAGAATCTGGAATCGTGTTAAAATTAAGAATAACAACATACAAACCTGACTTACTTAAACTTTCCAAGGAGATTATGGATTTCTTAATTACCTAATATTTTTTATCAAAGAATAAAAATTGTAATAAGTACGAAATCTAGTAACATTCAGTATATCCGTAAATTAATGAAGTGCTAAAATTACAATAAAGGTTTGCTAAATTATTAAGCAGATCTGGCTCTCAATTTTTTTTTATCGTAATGTACAAATTTGGCTCTTTGGCTAATAAGTTTGCCGACCTCTGGTTTAAAGCAATTAGGCAAAAAAAAACAAGTTTGCAAAAACTCTTGAAAATTTTTCTACAGCTAATAATAAAGTAAGTATCCAATATGTTTAGAAATGTCAAGATGCATCAGAGATATGTGTACTATTATATAAATTAAAAAATGTGACAATTTAACTTATACAATAAATCTAATGAAATTATTAAAATGACCCTCCAGTTATGGTCAAACTGTGTGTGGGTGCCGTATGCAACAGTCGCTAATTATTAATTTGGTGAAATCTTCATTAGACGCGGACGTAGCCGCGGTGATTCACGAACCAGTTTTCTAAACAAATGTTAAATTTTCGGTGAAAGTTTTACGATCAGTTCCAAACGATATAAATTGCCATCGAACTTTAACCCTAATCGGGCCAATTGCTTTGACCGATATTTTGAATATATTATTTAACACAATTAAATATACATATAATAGAAACGTATACATTATTATGAAATCCATTAATGTTGGAAAATAAACTTTTTATTCTGATAAAGTTCATGAATAAAACGCGGAAACTTTTAATGACTCCTCATGTATTCTGTACATTTTATAATAAAAATGTTTGTTTATTATATTGAATGAAAAATGTACAGACGGATCGGTTTTTGCACACCAAATTTTTACGGTGTTTAACTTCAACTGCTGTTTTTCCTCATTTTTTCTGTTGCCTAACATTACTTTGATTTACTTTATAAAATATATTTATAATTTTTAACAACTAACTTCAACTTGGCTTGTAAGTATATGGAAAAAAAACCACGCTGTGTCGGTACTACGAGGATTTTCGTTTTCTTTGATGAAAAACTAAAGAGAAAACAGAATAAATAAATCAATTTTAGTAATAAAATAATTAATATAGTGTTAAAAATATTGTAAAATATTTTTCATCAACGCAATAACTCTAAAGCCTTTTATTCTGAACACAATTCAGTGAAAAATAAAATTTCACACTTAAAATTAACGCCATATTTATTGTAAAAATAAGGATTTGGGTGTTTGATCATATTCTTTTTTTCTTAAGTTATCAAATTTTTACAAAAAGTATTATCTTTATTTAATAATATAAATGATATTGACTAATAATGTTTATTTATCGTACTATGAATGCAATAAAATACAAATTAAACGAAGAGGAAGCTGTATTACTATGTGTAGAATGGTATCACATTTTTAAAGGACACTACTTATTTCTGACACATATATAAATATTTTTTTTATTTATTTCCTGATATATTTATATTTATTTACTATGATTAAACGAATATAAGTCATTTTTTAATTCAAAATCTTCATGGTGTTTAGCGAGAAAAATCACATAAATATAAGCCTAAATCCTTTTATTTAATATATGGATAAACGTTTTCAGTTAAGTCACATTCTCGGTTGCTAATCTAAGTACTATCGTAAAATATAAAGCTAAAAACGTGTCCACTCTATTCTCTTTTATTACTAGAAATAAATTCCAAAGATTTCTTAACTATATATCGAATTATATTTTTATTTACAATATAAATATTGAAAATTTTAAGTTAAATTCATTTAATCAACCTCTATCGTTCATTTTTCATATTGTATTTTGAGATTCAGTCTATAACCCGTTTAAAGCTGAATTTTTTATCAATATTTTTTTTATATTTTTGATGGATCTAAAATTGATTGCTGTACCTTTATTTTTATTTTTTTATACAATTTATATGAATAAAAAGGTCCAATTTCTTAAACCATATCATATCTAAATCCGTGTCAAAAAAACGGATATACTTCTTTTTTTATCAGCTGAAAATCAAAAAATGTATTAATAAATATGAGAAACTAATTTATCCCATAAAATCGTTATCTCTACTTTATATAGATGAGACGCGCTTTTGGAATATTTATGTGTTTTTTTTAATTGATGATGATGATTTCGTATGGCTTTTACTTTGCCATTCTTCGCATGCT
>JAGXCT010036301.1:59890-87136 GCA_022495035.1 Philopotamus ludificatus | reverse complement strand
CGCGCGCGAGCAGTGTTCGTTCGAAAGCATTAAGTGGTTAATCATGCCGTGTTATATAAAACCGTGTTGTATAAAACCGTGTTATACGAGGCCCGGGTGTATTTAAAAATACAGATCTGAATTGTTTTTTTTATATATTATTTTTGTACTCTCTATCGCATCTGTGAGATTTAAGTTTACTGTTGTGGAGGAATATATTGTAAAAACAATTACGTTAGATGTACGTGCAGGACATAATTTTTTTTAATTCTTATATTTATTCAATAAGATTTTTATCCAGTTACTCGTTTCTCCGATCAGGACAATGTGTTTGAATTTTTATTTTAAATGTAATAATATCATCTGTAAATGTAATAATGTAATTACATTTTGCATACTCTTTGTATTTAAGTACAGAAATAAAGCTGAGAAAAATTTAATATATCGTTCAAGGTTAAATTACAAATAAATAATAAATTTAATGTGGTTTGCATAGATAAAATAAGATTTATTTTCTTTAACTTGTATAATTATTGTAAAGAGCTTTTAATTTTACCTCATTAGGAAAATTGTAAAGTAAAAATGTAATTTAAAGAAATATGTACATATAAAATTATTAGAAAAATGATGTTAAAACGCAAAGAAAACACGATTTTCGATAGACGCGTAAAATCGATCCGCCGTGGGTTTTTACACTGAAATTAAATATCATATTTTATTAAATATGTAAGGAATATATTATTTGCATGTTTTGGCGAAATAATATTAAAACCACGCCCACATTTTTAATTGTTCCGTTAGTCGCAATTGACATGGGCGGGGGAGAACATGTTACATTGTTACATCACGCTTTTTAATAAATTGACACATGAATAACTATTGATTTAATTTAAATTTTACCAATTATTCAAATAATATCCTATTTGCATGAAAAATCCATTGATTCTTTAAATATTTTACGTATAAATTTAGCATAATAATCACATAATGTTGAGCATTGTCAACATAAATGCCGTTAAATAGATAAAAATCCGTTAATCGTTAGATATAGCGTGTTATTCGCCACATTCAATGCGAATATGTGAAAAACGTTACGCTGAATCATCATAATTTTTATTTCTAAATAAATCTATAATAATATCGATGAATTATTTATATGAAATTCGAGACGCTATTACGTATAATCGACGCAGATTCGGAGCACTTCGCTATATGCAACGCGTCTCTTGAATAAAAATGCACAATATTTGTTCTATTCTATCATTTTTAAATTGCATACTGTGTATTTATTCACGATCGACGTCTGCGTCGGCAATAAAAATGTACGCGATATGAGTGAGGCGTCGCTCGGCGTCTTACCGGGAAGTAGGATGAAATTTATTATGGAAAACGTGGTCGTACGACATTGCGTAATAAATTCGTAACGCCTGTGGGAACGCGTGGTTCGGGATATACTTGTTTCGAAAAGAGTGTTTGTACTGTCGTTTCTTTTTTTTGACAATAATTTCAGAAATCGCCGCAAAGGGTCAACGGTCGTCAGACAAAAGGGACCGGGTCCGTTCAACCTGACGACATCTCTGACGCAATCGATGCGATACATTTGCTTTTCGCACGGCGTATATAAATCAACCGTGATACGACTGTCCGTGGGTAATAATACAATTGTTTGGGAAACCGTGTAAAAAAAATAAATAAAAAATATACACCGGATCCTGTTCTTGTAGCAGGAGATACATTTCAGAGATTACCGTGTAAAAATATGACTCAGAAAGACAAAAATTAATGGTTTTCTTGCTCAAAACAAATACATGTTTTTTGTAATATAAAAATAGTTTTCGAATTAAATTAACATAAAAATATTTAAAAATATAACCTGATACGCATTCGTTAAGGCAAGTCACAGTCATGTAAAGTAGAACCAAAGTTTGAACCAAGGTTAAGGCATGGAGAGTAATTGGAAAATTAAGGATCCAAAATTATTTCGGAAAGAATCAACAGAAAGACAAAATAGAAGATATTACAAAGGACAATGCCATTGATGACCATGAAGAAGAGGTAATAATATACCAATAATCCAATAAAGAAGAGTTATAATTTAAAAGTAAAAAGAAACCTTAGAGCAGGGGTGAGCAACCGGCGGGCCGCATGCGGCCCGCCACGCCTTTTTGTGCGGCCCGCAAATGATTTTACATTTTGAATTCCCACAGTGTCCCGCAGACTAATTTTATGGTATTCCTTTGTAGTTGATTCCTTGGCGGTGACATCACTGATAAATCACAACTAGCGATATTTGAGAGAGGAATCGATTCGAATTTTAATATAACTGAAGAACTGGGTTCATTGTTCCCAATGAAAAGAATTACAACGGATTTATATACAAGATTTAATGAGCTAAAATCGATGTTGGAGAACTTATTCGTTCCATTGGTTAAAATTGTCGGCATACCCATTAGGGCCTAGCAATGGCAATCATGAATGTAGGAGTCACTGGAACGTTATTTAATGATATTAAAAACTTAACAGGTAGAGAAATATTTCTTAATCATTGCATAGTTCACCAGAACAGAATCTTTGTGCAAAAGTTTTAAATATGGCCAATGTTCAATCTCGAGCGTTAAACCACTGCCAATTTAAAGAATTTTTATATGATTTGAGAAGTGAATATCGTGATGTAATTTACAACACAGAGATGCGTTGGTTGAAAAGAAGTGCTATGCTTAAAATAATATATAACTTAAAAATCATATTCAATTGTTTGTGGAAATGAAAGAATATCCATTTCCCCATTTCGAAGATAAAGAAAGGGTGTGTGATTTAGCCTTTCTCGTCGATATAAATCAGCATTCGAATGACTTAAACGTGGAACTTCAGGGAAAATAGACAGTTTATTCATAACATGTTTAATTAAAATAATGATTTGGAAAGAAAACTAAAAATTTGGAACAAAAATCTGTTGTTAAACACGTCACATTTTGCACACTCAAGACAAGAAACTCCGTCAGAAACCCGAAAATATACCCAGCATTTACAAAAATTAATAACGGAATAACAGAGCTCTTAGTTTTAACATTTTTTCTTTACCATTTAATTTTAATTCACGATTCAGGAAATAAATTTCAAAATATTGACATAATTTCTATCCAAATTACATGAATTTGGAAAAATTCGCTGATTTTTTTTAATAATATTTCTATTAAATAGTGTTTTATTTCTGTAATACTTTATATACTTGGTTTATTTTGTTGATAAAGAGATAATTTGAGTTCGTTATTAAATTTTTATATTATTATAATTTTCTAACGTGCGGCCCGCACAACATTTTTAAATTTGTAAATGGCCCGATGTCAAAAAAGGTTACTCACCCCTGCCTTAGAGGCTATTTTATAAGCATTTATACAGAAAAAAAATCAATCGATTTAGAGCATTGAAAGAGCTTTATGTAAAAAATTAAGTATTTTTAAGGAACATATTTTTTTAGGGTTTCACTGTATTCGCTCGCTGTTGGAAAACGCATTGGGAAAATATAAAATTAAACCTTAGATGATTGGAAAAGCTAAAAAAATATTTAGAGACACATTGATAATTTTCGAAAAAGGCACTTGGATTGCTTGAATAATCTTTGAAGATTGGTTCAAAAGTAAATGGATAACTGATTTCTTTTTAAAAGTAAGCGGTTGCTACTGAATTTATACATTTTAATGCCATATCTATAATTCAAACCATTGATTATATCTTTAATGAATAAACATTATCGTACAGGCCTTTTTAATATCCTTTATAACAATGATGACGGCTTGAATGAATTCTGAAAATAAATCTGGATAATGAAAACAATACAAGAAGTTACATAACGTTAGTACATAATTAAGTTAGTAACACGGTCGAGAAATTACATTCTTTGCTAATAAATATTAATCACATTAAAATAAGTCTACTTTAGAAATGTAAGTATATATGTAGTATCTCCTTCCATTTTCTGATTTTCCGACAGAATTTTGGGGCTTCGTTGTTTAATTTAAAATTTTGTGGACTCATGTTAAAATAATAATTAAATCCTTTCTAATTAAAAAAAATATATAATGCTTAGCAATTCTCTGTGTTGATTGCCGACTAGCAAGCTTTGGAGTTTTTATTAAAATTCCTGGACATAATTACTGACCTCTGTATTTTTTTAAATTTTAATTATAATTTTATTTAACCTCTAATTGTCACGCATCGGATTATATTTTCTATTGATGATTGAACCTCTATTATTGTAAATAAAACAAGAGATTACTTAAAAACATCAAGTTAGAATTGATTTAATGTTATTGTAAAGAATGTGGAAGGATTCGTGACTCGGATCATGACGAGCCTTTACTCTCGCCGGTGGACGAAATGCAAACACAGTTTGTATAGTTGAACCACATCGACACATTTATTAATTATAAAGAAATTATTGCAAGGCAGCTGTTGGGAGTTATGAAGTAAGCACGTGATCGTGCGACGTCCTGGTGCGCTCTCTGTCGCGACCTCTGGCAATGACGGCACTCCTGGCGGTCGAGAGTCCAGAGTGTCGGTAGAGGCACCCTTCCTTGATGATCCTCGACGAGGGGCCGGCTGGGGGCTCGGAGTCGCTCGACGTAACATGCCAGTCTGCGGTCTCAAGTCGTGGATGCTGAGGTGGAGTCTTGGCTGATCTGGTTGGCTGCGATGATGATATTATCAATGTAGGGAATAAATTGTCATACGAAGGACGAGAGGAGAGTCTCCAGAATTGTCATGGCGAAATAACGCAGGAGCGTGTCCACGCTGCAACTGCGGGCGGAGGTCTGCGCGGGGGAAGCGTGGTAGATTTCCGGAGAGCCGCGTATTGTTGCCAAGGCACAACACGACGTTGGTCCAAACACGTGGAATAACTACCACATTATATTTAAAGCTGAATAAATAGTAAGATATCCTTGATTAAATAACGTCATTTAAGAAAAAAATATGTTATCACTTGTAATAAATATTTAGTTTATTTATAATATATTTTTATATCTGCAACAAGACAACAATAAAAATATATGCAATTTTCTGTATAGTGTATTTTAATTAAAATAAATACCATGTAATGAACTCCAAACAAAACATATATGATATTTAAATATAAAAAAACATAATAATTAAATAATACATTTGTGAAATGTTTAATTTGTATAAGATAGAAGCAAAATGAACCATTCTGTATATTTTTATGACTCATTCGAGTTGTTGTATATTATTTTTAACTTTTATTAACAAACATTTACCCGGATCTAAAGGGTTTAATTTGTATTCTGTACAAACACATAATGATTTTAAAATTGTTCTCTATGAACATAAACAAAAATGAATAGACCTATTTGTACGTGAGATAACAACAAGATGCTTATAATTGTAAAATTAATTTCACCATCTAGATTTTTGTTTAATAAAATATTTTTAATATATATACAACTCTATTAATTATTATTATAAATGAATCAATGAAATATTATTATTTTGTTATCATGTATGAGATTGTAACATTTATGTTTCGGAAATGTGATGATGCCGGAAAATATATTCCATATGTTTGTAAGGGTTTAAACGATTTTTTTATATAATTTAGTATCATATTCTCATTCACATTTATTTCCAGTCCGATACAATTATTTGATAAAAGCATTATGATAATAAAGTAAAATGACTAATACCCATCGCGGCTGTGATGACAACTCAGATAATTTTTATTAGCGCCAAACCCGACAGGGTCCAGAGATAATGTCTTCATGGCAGACCCTTCTACTTAGTAAATTGGGATTTAATTTTTTTATCTCTGGAAAAAGTCCCCTCGTTTATCCTAGCATTTTTTTAAAATAAATTCGTACATATTAAATTAATTTAGTCAGATAGTAAGTCTCTGGTGTGATGTATACCGCATTAATTGTAATTGATGACCAAATGATGATATCTTCAGAAAACCTTTTCATCATTGTCCTCAAGACGATAAAAATTCGCATGAGAATGTTAATATATAACTTGCTCACACGATTGCTTGTACGATGATCCTCAATTTGATATGAATACATTTTATTTATTCCGGTGAGATGATTTTATCACGGCAATATTTTGTTGTACCGTACTATATCAAAATGATGTGCTATAAATTTGAAACCCTAGTGAATTTTTATGAATCGTAATATTCATAACCAAAATATGTTTTACTCATCAAGATTGTTAATCATATTTGCCTTTTAATAAATATAAATTATTCTATCTATTTGATTTGTTAGAATACCTTTTACAATTTCTATGTAATATTTACCATTATTTATAAATAAAATTATAATTGAAATACATTTTATTCAATATTTATTTTTCGTTTATATCTGTGGGTACACAATAATCTGTTATTATTATGTACATATTATATAGTTAAACGGAACTGGTCTAATATAGTAATTGAAAAAGTTATCCTTTCAAGGACCTTTATGATTTGTTAGAATTATTTATCATACTCTCCAGGGCAGTGATCTCCAAACTAACTGTTTAAAATAAATATTATTAAAATTTTCTAGTATTTTTAAACAATTTTTAATCAGAAAAGTCAGAGTGTATTGTGAAGAAAATCATACACAGACAGTGAGTACATAAAATGTTGTTTTATAA
This sequence comes from Philopotamus ludificatus, assembly GCA_022495035.1. NCBI lineage: Eukaryota > Metazoa > Arthropoda > Insecta > Trichoptera > Philopotamidae > Philopotamus > Philopotamus ludificatus. The sequence goes on along the minus strand of JAGXCT010036301.1, from coordinate 80,503 downwards.
AAACATTGGTAAAACTATTCCAGGATTTATTAACAAAGCAGATGACTAAATAAAATTTAAGAAATACAAATTACTGCAGAAATAATGAATGATAGATCATATAATGTAAAACACAAAACAAGGATCTTAATTTAGTTTAAGCTTTATCAATAACAGTTGATTTTCAGTCTTGTAACATATATGACACAGTGCATGTATCTCTTTTTGTACGATTTATTTAATTTTCGAGACCTTAAGAAGAACGTTTAGGATTATTGTTGCGCAAAGGCTAAACATATAGAGAGGATATTCTGTCATTAAATGCATAGAAAAACGTATGATTGGAATGAGAAGAGGTTTGATCCTTTTTATTTTAATTTAAAAAATAATAAACAGTTACTTGTTTACCATTGCGTAGACATATTCTGAATAAATTGGTGATTAAGATAATCGACACTATTGTGGCTAAGGTTTGCAATTATCGCAAATTTTAAGAATATTTAGTTGAAATGGATAACAAGTACGTAGATCTAATATCATCATAAAAACCAATGTTGGTTTTTAAGAGGAAAGTTTTAAAACCTATCGTATTATTACGTTTGCATTTTTAAAAGAAATTAAAACATTTCTTCATGAAAAGGATGTTTACTATTCAGAATTGACGGACAATTAGTGGATTCTAAAATTATATTTCATGGTCGACGTTACATCCAATCCATCCGATCCAAAATCTGATTAATCTTAAATTATAGGGGAAAGAAAACACATTTTTTTCGATGTTAGAAGTTATTTCATACAAACAAATATCTTATTGTTCAAATATTTTATTCATTTTTCACACGTAATTCAGTAATTTACTATTTTAAATATGAAGGAAGCTTTTCTATAGATGTTTAAGAAAATTCGGAATAAGCAACGCGACCTTAGCCTTTGTTAAAAAAAAGATTAGCACTTAAAAATAATATTGAGCTACATATTTAAGCGCCTATTTACTGATTTGTAAAAATATTAAGAGAAACAAATATAAATACTTCAAGAATGGAAACATGATTAATTCCAACATCTGGAAAAGTATTCTTGACTCATATGATCAATTAAATAAGCTAAAATGTGTTGTTCTTCCTCAATTCGGATCTACATAATAATGCAAACAATTAAAAGAATTATTAGAAAGCATTATTTTATTTTAATAATAAAAATGTATTTTTTTTTTAATCAGTGAACATATTTTCTACCGATTTTTGAAAATAGTGTTCTTGTACGGAAATTTGGCTCTTAAAATATGTATATATGATTGTACTGCTGATATTTGGCACTTTTGACTAATGAGTTTGCCGATTAATCAGTCCGGGAGATGAATGTGAGTTATTCAAACCTTCCCATCTTAATAACTTGTTTTATTAATTATTAGTCTTAAACGCATGAATGCAGCTTTGGAATTTACCATACTAATATTCATCCATCGTTAAAATAAATAAATGCGGGTATAAAATAAATATAAAGGTGAACTTGATATTCACAGTTAGATAGTAAAGTTTTGCAAACTTTAAGTCAATTCGCTAAGGAATTAAATACAACTTGAGATATTAATTCCGCATTACTTAGAGTTTTGCCTCTAATATATTTTTAAATGTATTTATCACATTATTAGTTTATTTGGCATAATTTAAAACAACATGGTCACAAAATGGTGAATAACCAATGTACTTGTAAAAATGCTAAATATTTTATAAAGAAAATTTGTCCAAAAAAGTTGTATCCTTTGAAAATGTATCATTTATTTTGTTCACATTTTTTCCTCTGGCATAAAATAAAAAAGGCGCTGAATATAATACCGCGATAATACTTTAACGTGGACAAGTTCATGAGTTTTATTTTTTTATCTGACGAAATGTCAGTGCAAATCAACACTCTCTCTCTTCGCGACGGGACAAAGGGCTAGTGCTTTAAAAAAAATTTGCAGTACGATTCAGCGAGCTCGAAAAGAAATTTTCGCTTTGATTCTCTCTTTTTATTCCCGAGCAAATATCCCATTCCAAGAGGAGCATGTGTCGAATGTGAAAATTGACACTTTGAATGTAATATAAATACTTTCTTGTGTTATCCGAACATTATTTTTGGCCGAAGACATAATTCACTGAGAGTGTTTTCACCGAGACATTCCTTCGATACATGCGGTATCGCCTTAAGCGAGTTCGATACTCCCGAAATATCGAACTTGACCCCGCGGTCACGTTGGGACCTTGCGATTTATAATTTGGCCCTTTCGATTTGGAGTGGTGTTCTAACAACTTGGGTTACATGAGACCAAAATAAGACGCCTCTTTGTAAATAAACACCTGACCTAAACCTGAAAAGGACCGCGATCGTAAAAATTCGCATAGAATCAAAGCTATTGAGCTCATCTCGAATATTAAATTCTAGTACAAAAGAAAATTCTAGTATAGCAGAAAATATATAAAGAAAAATATAAAGGAATTTTCTTAATTTAGTTCTTTTATATTATATTGTATGAATACATTTCTAACTCGTTTAATTGTAGAAAAAAAATATCAATTTAATTATTAAAAAACTTTGTAATAAATATATTCGATGTCGCAATAGATACCTTATTTATTGTTATTTTATCATTATAAAATTTTATTTATTATCCTCAAGAATGCCAATTTATTAAAAAATAATACACAATAGATGAGATTTTGAGGGTTAAAGCATATTGAATACTTTTATTAATATTAGCATAGTTTTATTTTCGGCATAATATCAATTCTTCATTCGCAAGACCCACGTCAGACTGATTTAATAATCCCTTATTAATACGTTTTAAAATTAGCATTAAATGATTTATTGAATGAAATATTTAATATAATCTTCGCTTAAGTATTTTTTTACATTAATATAAAATTGATCAAATTAAATGTATTCGTTTATAACAGTTTTTTGATCTTTATTGCATATTCATTAGTGAAAAACATATTTTTTTAATTCATATTTCAGCCATTACAATGCTAATTCCATTTAGATCCAGCAATAAAACTAAATCTGCAACGAATTTTTTTTAACTGCCATTAAATTGATATAAAATCTGGTGATTGACGAGACAATTGCCATATCAGATAACGTAATAAAAAGGGGTATTAAAATTTTCGCATATCCTTCTGGCTAAAAATTTATGCGAAAAGATACGCCTTTTTTGGTTTTTTTTACGATCACTAACGGTATTACCGAAGCCACTATAACGGACAGCTCTGAGCCGAATAACAAAAAGCATTTCTGTGAAAACCGTAAACAAGTAAATAAAACTGAAATGCGGGACTTATTACACTATAGTCCTGTGCACATATTCATATATATATATATACATTTTAAATTAACACGTATTGTAATTATTTTGCGGTATTCATTTTCAGCAATCTCATGAAAATAAATCATTGTCAAATATTTATTTTTGATACGCAATAAGAAATTATATACTGTTTAACATGTGATTTTCTTATTGATAACGATTCTGAACACGTTATTTCCACAACTGTACATTTATTAAAAACATTTCACGTAGTTCAAGGATACGTTCAAATAATTTATTTATTTATTGCTGAATTATTTTTAATGTAATGCCCTGGGAATACTAAGAAAACATACGGTATTTTATATAAAATTATTCACATGCTCTGTAAAATTTATGATAAGTTAAGTTTAGGATCACCTCACATAATAATGTAACAATAAACTAATGATAAATGAAGACTATGTAAATATGCTAAAATTCCCTTAATAAGAATTTTCTTTTGAGAAGAAATTTCTTTTGTTGCGTAAATTATACGAGTCAGATGCTATTAATTATGTGATATTATTTATTTAAAGCATCAAAATATTACTTTTGTTTATCCATGTTCGGATTGGATTATCAGTTGTGATCCAGTCTCTGATCCTAAGAGAAATATTTTGTGTTAAATTCATCAGTTGCTTTTTTGAGAATGTTATTTTAGAAAAAAACATTCTTTTTCAAAAATATTTAACTAAAAAACAAATTTCATTCGAACGAATACTGTTAAAAAAATGCAACAATTAGAAATAAAAACATTTTGAGAATAATTAAGTGTCTGACAATTTCATGGATTCAAATCTAACTTTGATAATACAACAATTAGCTGACAAACCGATTTTTCTAAATTTTGAGACAAAAATTGAGTGCTATACTTGCTAAAGAGTTGAAGGGTGCAGGTAGCAAAACCTACCTCTCAATTAGTTCTAATTGTAAAAAATTCACAAAGAGATGCAAAAGGCGTAATTTATCACAAATTCTTTCAATGTGGTAATACAATTACAAACTAATAGTATCCTGTATCCTGAGTCCAACTCAAAAAAAATAATTCAGGAATAACTCTTAAGAAGCTTGTTTTTTTCCATCTACATTAAATTTTATTAGTACACGAAAACGTCAAATCCCATATATTAAAGATGACCGAAAATAAAATAAATGACCTTGAATAGAAAACTAATATTTAAATACAACCAACCTAATTTAATCAATAACAACCTAACCTAACCTAACCTAACCTAACCTAACCCAACTACCCAACCTAACCAAACCTAACCTAACCTATCATATTAAGTTTTCAGATTATTATTTATTTATTCTATTTGCAGAGCTATTATTAAAAAAAATAATGGCACTTTAAAAGAATATAAGAAAACTTTAAGGTATATTTGACATTTCAATTTATTAAATTTTATTTTGACGGTATTAAAAATTTAAAAAATGGAAGAGAAAAATTAGGTCTACCAAAAGAAAATATATTGTACTGATGTAACAGGAAAATATATGTTTTAATTAACTCTTTCATTAAAACGCGACATTATTAAATTACCAGGAATACACCAACAAATATTAAATTAACAAAAATATAAAAAAAGGGAATTAAATTAAAGTATTCAATTTAAAATGGAATAAAGACTGTTAGCAAACGCACCTAATACTCATAAAAGAGATAAGATGTCTTTCCGTTATTGCAGCCATAAAGGAGCATGGAGGAATAGAAAGATCATTGAGGATTGATTAAAAATAAAATGAATACTACAAGAGATTTTTTTAAAGATCGAAGGTTGCCACAAAAAACAGTGCTGATAATGGATAAAGCTTCATCTTATTCTATATTACCATTAAATGTCACTCTTTAATTCAACCATTAATCGAGTGTTTATTTAAGGACCGACGTTACTGTTATAGCCTTCTAGAAACACTTATAATAAGATGACGTCTTGGAGTAATTAAACCTTGATCCAAAATAAAATCAGTAACATTTGTTCTAAATTTACAAGTAAAACAAATTTATTTATTGGATTTTAATGTGCTTAAAGCAAGTAAATATTTCATAAATATTAGAGATTTTACCAAATTTACAAGCCTTAGAAATTGTCGATAAAAAATCATTTAGTGATTAGAATACGATTAATATATGTTCAATCTAAAATGAGTAAGAAAAGTCACAAAACAACATTGACTTTTATTAAAACTTATTGAAATACAATAAGCATAAGGGATTCAAATATAAAAATATAATAGCTCGTTAAAAGAGTATTATAAGCTAACTTAAATAAAAGATTTTCTTAATAAATATAACCTTGATAAAATAAAAGTCTATTTTAGTAATATACGTTTATATAATTGTAATTTGAAACGAAATAAAAATAATAGTTTGTGTTATTTATGTGTTTCTATTATTCGACTACCTACTAATCAGCTCGAACAATCGCTAGTATACGGTTTATAAAAATGCCTAATTATACAAAGAATTTATTTTAGTATCAACTTGATAATAATTATTCAATTTTATTCTCAGAATGTCTTTATTAAGTTTTAAAATAACACTATTCATATTTATTTTTTTTAACTATTTTAGTATAAGGTTTTAATTTATTAGTAAAAATAAATACCAGTGTTGTTGGAATAAAATTAACCGAAACTTTTTGCGAGATTATTTTACACGATAATCTCAGGATTCTACTAAAAGAGAATTAGCTGAATTGTTTATATTTGTCTTATTTACAAATAAAGCTCGCATGACTTGTTCCGCTTTCATAATTAATAAGTATAGGTACTATAAATACTTTTATGAGAAAAACCAAAGGTTATTTTCGTTTATTGGCAAATTGTATTATATTCGCGATACGCTGAGCTATGACGTCAACCAAAATATATATATATATAGCCAATAATTTGATTTCAGCATAAACAATACAAGAGAATATTCGGAAAAAATATACAGATTGAAGCAATTGTGCAAATTTGAATAGATAACCGTTTATGTTTAATCCAGGACATAGCCGCGGCGATAAAAGGACGAATGCGTAGAATAATAAATCACAGTAAGGTAGCCTTGATTTATTTTCAGCGAATTATTCTGACAGCCAACGAATCTATCCGGGAATAAACTCGACCAAGATTGATTGACATTTTCCGAGTGTTTTCCTCAACACCCTCTTATTTATACTGAGCGGAAAATTCATGTCAAATCTAGATAAATATTATATTCACCAATTTATCATTAATCCATTTGCATTTAGTGATAAATTAATGGCGGTGAATTTTGACACTTGGGTTCCAGACGCTGATTTTTATTTTATATTTTGGAACATAATCCATTATATCACTGAATTTATTTATGATACAAATGTAATATTATCCTAATGTATATATAAAAAATAATTTGAACGACAAAGGAAGTTCTCATAATCAATCTAATTTAATAACATAATGGCGAACACTGTGAAATATTTTATACAAAAAAATTCGGTGATATTAAACGTTCAATCACCTTCCAGTAAAAATATATATAATTATTTTTTAAATAATACACAGGATATCTTAAATTATGAGATAAGTTTTATAAAATCAACCATTTAAATCTATTGAATCGAATTGCTATTAAAAACTTTTCTGATTCAATTTAAAACTTAAATTGGATTATATATAGTATTCGATGGTTTATTCCAGGTGTATATATTTAAAGGTTATTCCAATTTGCATCGAATGCCTCATTGATAGATGCATTCCATCTATTTCTGGTTGGGTTTATATTCAAATTCGTAGAGTTGCGGTTTTCAATTACCCGTGAATTATTAAAATAATGTTCTATTTTATTACAATCTATCTAAAATCCTATTAAATTTATTTCCGTCCTTGAAAAAAAAATTAAACGTAACAAGGGAACGGTTCATATAAGGTTATAATATTAATATTATTATTGTATAGTCAACCTTGTGCCTTATGATGATAGGGCCATACCGTACATGATGATGATTAATCAAATGCATTTTTTTGTAAAGCAAAAATCACCGAAACTAACGAGATGCTTAATTATTATTTGCTATTTTTTCTAAATAACTATTTGATAATAATTTTGAATATTATACGTAATCGACCCAAATAACCTTCTCAGCATCCGTGTTTTTGAACCCGGATTCATCATACATGACGAATCCCATATCCTGTAAGAATTGTTTGAGACTCGAGTCCAGATCTTTATTTGATGCAGATTGGCAATAGGTGTTGCTGATTACGGCGAGTGTCTTCGGTTTTTTATAGGGTGACCAATCTTACAAAAAAATAATAAAAAAATGTTATTGCAAATCGTTAACATAATAAATACGTTCGTTGACTGTGCTAGATGTTTAAATTGGTAAGAGTGACTTAAAAAAGGTAAATCACAGTTAGTTAAAAATAAAAATACGAAAATATATTTTTATTCTTACTTCTTGTTTAGAATAAAATGTTTATTTAAGATAGGAAAGGATTGAATAAAATTAAATTACTCTTGGATTTGGCGTACGGTGGTGTTGATGTTGGGTGTGCTGAATGTGGAAAAAAAATATAAAAAAATACAGTTTTTTTTTATTTTGAAGTATAGAATTATTGTATAAATAATAATAAAATTCATTAAAAAAAAGCTTTATTTTTTACCACATTCAGCACACCCAACATCAACACCACCGTACACTAATGATTTATATACATAATTAATAAACGTAAAATAATTAGATAGATAAACTTATAAAAAAAAATATAATGGAATCTATGCTTTCTTTTTGATTATTATATTAGTATATTAATATAATCACCAATGTTAAAAAAAAATTCAAAAAATGACAAACATACAGCACTGTCTAATTATACAGTTTTTTTAAGGTAAAAAATGTACAAAAAGCTTTTATAAACTGTTGACATATCAATAAAATAACATGAATGCAAGATCGGGAATTATAACAATTATAATAATAAATCATTAAACAATAATTGATTGTCAAGAGAATAATATGATCGTATCATATTATTATTTAATATTGGTAATATATTCTAAATTAATAAATTTAAATTTTTCTAAGCCTTAAAACCTAATTATATACATTTTAGAACTAATTATTTTTAATGCGATTGATTGTTTCATATAAGAAACCATTTTTCAAAAATCTAACGATGTTTTAAATTAAAGCAGATGTATTATAATTGATATTGACACACAATAAATATTATTAATTAGGATGATAAATCTTCGTCTGTTCAAACTAGTGGTTTTCAAACATTTTTATTAGTGGCCATAAACAAAATTACATTTATAAAATAAATAAAACTGATCAAACAAATCTAAAAAAAATTTTTTTTTTTTTTAAAAAAAAGAGCCTTGTTATTTGTAAATTTGATAAGAAATCTTGAAACACATCATTTTTATCCTATCGTAAAACGTTGATTTAAAAAAAAATATACAAAGACACAACAGACGGCGAAAATAATGAATTAATTGTTTAATTTTGACAAAAATTTAACATCATTGATGACAAAGGTAAAATCGACCTTACTTGATAAGAAGTGACTGATAAAAGCTAAACACTAAAAATTAAAAAATATGATTATCTGAAAGTGCAATATCTGCTAAATAAGGTGGATGCTGTAGGACTTCTAAACTCAACGCCCTGATTTTTACCAGTGATACTTACTACGTGTGGCCTTGCATTATGATGTTGTAGTATACGTTTTTGGTTATATACCAGAACTTATCATTTTTTTACCAATTCTCATATCTATCTTTCTAATTGAGGACATATATTTTGGTTGTAACTGTTTGGGTCGGTTTTAATAATTCATGATGAATTACACACAAAATATTCCACCGAACACAAAGAAGAATCTTTTTCAAGGCTATTGATGCTCGAGTTGTTGAACCTGGTACTTGATTTGAAGAGAATCATTGTTATTTTCTCTTTGGGTTGTTGTACAACACCAACAACTTTTCATTATTATTAACAATCCTTCTCAGAAACGGATCGATCTCAAACCTGGAGAAAAAACGACAAAAAGATGTTCTTTTACCTTTCCATTGTTCCATTGCTATTAGCGAAGGTTTGTGTGGTATTCAAGTTCCTTGATTACCCTTTCAAATGGTCCTTATTGTCCACCAGGAACAGCCGAGTCTTTTATGGTTTTGCGAAGGTCGGATTCCACCAATAAATTTAATGCGGCATCATCTAGTTTTAGAGACCTTCCCGACATTTTAAATTATTAATGTTTTTTTTAATTAATAAGTCATAAATAAATTTTATATGATAAAATAATTAGCGAGATGAGTGTACCTCGCCAATCGAGATTCTTGGTCACCCCAATGCACCCATCCGGGTTCCGAATTCGCTCATTAAAACCGTATTATTCGATTCCCAGGGCACATCTTGGAGTCCAGCCGAGCATGACCGAGACAATAAAGACCGGTCAGTCTTAACGAGCTGGAAATGACCAGAGAGTCCAGACTATGGCACGGCCGAGACTCGATATTTAGAACAATGGTCACGTGATGCAAGAGAAATTTTGACGAAATCGTCCTAATGGCATCCGACTATGGCTCGATTGACCAATCGCTTGGACATCAAACACACTGCAGATGCATCATTGATCTTTTTTTTAGTAAAATTGAAGCCATGGCCCTGTTTTTTTCATTCGGCGATTGACCGGTCGATGTATCGACGGGAGAATGTAATAACTGATATGCAGATATCGATTACTTTTTTTTCAATGATTACATTCTGACGTCGTGTAATTAAAAACCATATATCACAAAAGTACACTGTAATAATATTGAAAAAAAATATATATTCATACAATTTATTTATATTTTATTCGCGTACGCAATATCGCATTGCTGAAAATTGATTTCATTAAAATAAATATTATTTAAGAAATTCGCACAAACATTACTGAAGCAATGATTCAACATTTCATAAACTTTGAGATAATATTCGCATTTATACACGTAATTGAACTTAATGATGCGAAAAATATTTCATAGCCGAAAGACGATATTGTTTGGGATAAGACAATGAAATTTATATTGCCGATTGGCAACGAATAATTATTGTTACAATGTAAAGAATTTATATTACTGGAGCATTCTTTTATATAAAAAAATATGACATAATATCAAAAACCATATATAATATTTAAGATTGATCTTAAAGTTTATGAGTAGATCTAAAAATAATTTCATTTTCCGTCACGTAAGACACGTATAGGTGAATAAAGTAGCATTCTTTGTGCCATATAACTTTAAAAAGCTTGTTTCAGCTTAGGTGGTTTGTTTTTGCAATTTCATGGAAACTCTTTGTAAGTAAAACTTGCTTTAAGATTCTGGAAAACTTTTATCGATATTAAAATTATATCAATTTCAATTTTTACGCTCAGCCAAATTTAAATAACTATCATAGCAAAATATTGATGAATTATTAAAATATCAAAGAAAAAATATTCATAACCATTTAAAACATTATTCTGAAATTCATCTTGTATAATAAAAATCGTAAGAAATGTAAAAGGAGTTACTGTATCGTAAAAAGTTTATTTATTGTTTTTTTTTGCATCATTTATTATTGAAGCTTTTCCTCGTTCATTCAGACAAAGTTGAAATCGCTAAATATTTATTAGGACAAACTCTCGAGCGCGAACCGGTTCTAATTTATTAATTAAAAATATAAAAATCTATATATTACTCAACTTTTCGGTAGATTATTATTTTCTTTAATAATATAATGAAAAAAGTATTATATTGGATTAATATTACGACCATAGCTGACCACATACATAACGTGAATAAATTAAGTCTAATTTTTTTGTCACACAGCATCCACAATTTATTCAACATTTTCCACGAGCACGTGTATAAATAGGCGTTTAAAATTCAATTTGAAAATATTTTTGGACCCTTTCCCGCGTCAAATGGGGCCCGTGCCCAAACAAATTGTTTCCGCTAACGGACGCCTGCAAATTTGAGCCGCCACCAAATGTCCACTTCAGCAAACGTCAACACGCCATTACTTTTTCGGGATATTTTGTATTCAGCTCCGCACACACCGGCTCTGAAAATTATTTATGTTAAACATTAAAATAATTCAGCCTGAAACGGTGAAAAATTTCTGCCAAAATAGGATTTTCGCCCGCGTACATGTGACAATCATATTTTTAGAATACACGTCAAAGAAAATACATTAATATACACGAATCACTAATACATAGTGTACACTGAAACTATGATATATAGATAAATTAAATTAAAAATATAGTTATAAGAAAAATCTAAGCACAAATCGTATGATAAAAAAATATAACATTGAAAATGTTAACCCAAATATACAATTCGCTCATAAATTTTATGCCTCCCTAGATTCAGGCTGTGTTTGACGCCAAAGGATATTCTATAAAGTATAAATTTTCACTTGATTATATCTATATATAAGTGTATCTTAATATATTGTATTCCGAAAGTATAACAATAAAGAACATCGCAGTAAATCGTAAATAAATAAATATGTAAGTGCATTTTAATTTATTTAATTATACGTTTATAGGAAAATTGAAGATATATATTTATATAGGTCAATCATTAATAAAGTTGACCTATAAACTACCAGGGGTCAATTTTGTCTTGCAAAAACTTGAAGTCCTCTAGATGTTAATTAGGGTCCAGGTGATTGATTCCAATTTACGCTGAACTAAACACAAAAGTAGATCTTAAGGTTCAGTTCAGAAAGGGTTTCAGCGGTTATGGCTTCAGATGATAATCCTGTTTCTTAGTCTGCATTATGGGCAAAAAAGGAAGCTATCAAAAAAAGTTTTTGATAGATTTTCCATCTTTATACCTTATGAAAGAGGTGTCAGCGCTATTGCCAAAAAGAAATTGGTTGCAAATATTTAAATTTGACGATTTAAGACTATATCTTACTATTTTAATTCTAAATAATAAACAATTGTTATCAGAGCATCAGCTTTATTCCTCTCATTAACAGCATTATTTGTGTATTCATTCATGAATATTATTTTTACAAATATCCACTTTTCTAAAAACCCTATTAAATGAGCAGCATGGTGTCAGCAGTCAAAAACAAAAAAAAGTTAATAAGATTTGATAAATTAAATATTAGGTATACAGGGGGGAGTCTATGGGGCAAACAAGTTTGAATATCTATGATTTAAAGCAGTGCTTTCCAATTACTTTCATGTCACGGCCCCCTAAATCTGAAAGAATTAATTCCCCGCCCTCCGCCCAAAAAAAAATATTTTATAGTTTTATTAAGATTATTTGCCAATAATATTATTACAATTATAATAGACCTATTCCTCGATTTACACGGTATATAGGTTCCTGAGAAAAACGTGTAAACCGAAATTGTATATTTTTCAATGTAAAACCGTGTAAATCGAAAAGTACACAAAAAACGCATAATTTGCTTGTTTTGTTAAAATACGTAAATAACACAAAATTATATTCTTTTATTAATTAAACCTTTTTTTCCAAAATAACCCTTACTCATCAGCATTGAAAACCTGATTAGGAGTATATGAGTTGATGGCAAAAATTTCAGCAAATTTTGTTAGATATTCTTGCGCTGCATCTATATCGCCAGATGCCAGTTCACCTATGTAGAGAGTGTCTTGATTTGAATCTTTCGAACCATGCATGACTTTGTAACCTGCTTCTTTTGAGATAAAGAAGAGGATGGTAACTTCTATTTAATTTTTGCATAAATCTGCAATGATTTATTTGTAATAGCGTTGGTATCAATTGGCATCCGTTTTTGTGTATGGTCCTCTATCCAAATCATTAAGGCCTTTCTCCACACCTCCAGTGGAATGCACACCTACAGTGGAATGCACACCTACAATGGAATGCACACCTACAGTGGAATACATACCTACAGTGGAATGCACACCTACAGTGGGCGTAGAGTTTCTTATTTATTCTGATTTTATTCTTATTTATTCTTATTTTTTTCTTATTTATTCTCATTTTATTATTATTTATTCTTATTTTTTTTTATTTATTCTGATTTTATGATTATTTATTCATATTTTTTTCTTATTTGTTCTTATTTTTTTCTTATTTGTTCTTATTTTTTTTTTATTCCAACCATTTCAAGTCGAGATATTGATGAATTCTTCATTAATAACTTGAATATTTTTTTTAAATGGATTAATCTATTCCTTTTGTTGTTGTTGTTGTGTATATACATATGTTCTCATATATGTTATTATTTAACAGACTTAAATATATAAATTCCTTAAATATGCTATGTGGAAAAATATTATAAATGAATATTTGTACTGATTTTTTTCGCGGCCCCCGCGAGGAATCCTGCGACTCTCCAGAGGGCCGCGGCCCATAATTTGGGAAGCACTGATTTAAAGGATTAAATGCAGATTTTATAAGCATATGATTTTTTTGCCTAAATTATCACCACCTGTGACTCTTAAGGAAAACCACAGATAACATTCTTATTTAAATCTTGATATCTTATGTACTTTGAAGATGCAAAGAAATATGTATTTAAATTATATAATTATATGCTTTGAATTTATTTATCATATATTGCAATATTCCATGCTAATAATTCAATTTTTTAAATACCATATCAATTATTATTTATTTTATAATTTTGAAAATTAATTAATATCAAACTCTATGTAATTTTAAGCTTTTGCATAAATTAAAATAATAATCAGATGGATTTAAAAAATATTCATTTAGATATATATTAGAACCTAGAAATCGTCTGATATTGGCTGAGTTAATTAATAATAATACTGTTAAATCGTATAATAAATAACATATTTTAGTTGGTACAGATCTAAAAACATGATTAAATGCTTGTTTTATATAAAAATGGTTTGCCAAAAACCTGGAGAGAAAAACTAGCAGTTTAATTACTAGTCATAAATAAATATGAATGATCTAGTGAATATACAGCTTTTTTATTACATACTTAAGTAAGATGGCAATCCAGAGGAAATACACTATTAGTACTTCATGAACTTCAAAGCGAGTATTGAGTCTTGGGAAATAATACGATCTATGATAAAAATTGAATACAACAGATTAAATTAGATCTTTTATTAAAAAATACAATTTTGAATTTCATCAGTTGAACCCGATCATTTTAATTGATTTCCTATCTTACATAAATGTTAGGATGAATTCAATTTTGAGGATTCTATCATTTTTAGAACACCTACATAACTTGACATAATTTTTTGCAATATTTTTAAGGACGATTCCTAGGTTCTTATCCAATTTTTATGAAAACTAAACCAATAAACCCAAGTGATTATGAAAATTGATCTAATAATTGACTCTGGTTTAAAACAAAGGACTCAAAATTTATTTTATATTACGTGTTTTAATAATAAAAAAAATATGGTTTCTATTATGAATAATCCAGACTAAAGAATAAGCTAAGTGTTCCATTGCAGAAAAAAATTGGGAAATCCTCATCTAGTGATGGTTATTTAATTTAAATCAATTTTCAGCTTACATCCCACTTACTTCCAAGGGATTAACTTATAAGTATAGTCCTCATACTTAAGATGATCTGACGTCAAAATTCACATATATTATTTTTGTACATATAATTCTAAATAATCAATAGGCTCAGAATAGAAAGAGATATTATAATAAGTCATTCGAAAGCTTAGACTAAACAATCTCGCTTAGATCCTATTTAAAATATATGGTAAATAATAAAGATAATACAGTGGAACCTCTCTTAACGAGCACCTCGCATAACCAGTAATTCGCATAACGAGCAAAAAAAAGTGAAAAAATTGCTCCCTTAACGAGCGAACATTTCGCATAACGAGTGACGCAGAAAGGGGGGAAGTCACAAACGTATGACGCACTTTTATGTGTTGGATCGTATTTCACAGCAAGAAGATATGAAGGAGAGTTCAGAGGGAGAGGAAGTAGCAGAGAAACAATCTTCTGACGCAATAAGAGAAATGCTGAAAGCATGGAAAACTGTTTCATCGTAGATTGAGAAGTATCATCTTAATAAGGAGGTGGCTATGAGTGCTACAAACATTCAATGATAACGCTGTGTCCCATTTTCACCAAATTTTAAAGAGTTTGCTAAAACAAATGTCTCTAGACAGCTTTCTCGTAAAAAATAATTAATTATTTGTCATAAAATAATAAATAAAAAGCTGGTTTCGATTTTTAAAAATGTTTTTATCCAGCTTGTTACGATCTTTAACAATTTATAAGCATGTATTTTTATTTGAATAAACGTTAAAAAAAATATTTCGCATGGAAGGCATTACGTGTTTTATATTGATTTATATGAGAAAATTAGTTTCGCTTAACGAGTGTTTCACGCAACGAACAAGATACTGGAACGAATTATGCTCGTTATGAGAGGTTCCACTGTATATCAAAAACAATCTTAAAAAGTAATTGTCGACATCATTGTTTTTATTAAATGCTTATCTATAGGCAGAACGTCTTAATCATTTAATTTTTTTTAGCAACGTACTTAAAAAAAATGTAAATGCCAATTAAATTCAAAGAAAATTGCATTGGTTTTTGAACCATCTTGTACAAAAATTACATTCACAGATTTAAATTGCAATCCTCTGACGTCACCACAAGTACTAACAATGTGATAATGCAAGAGGGCACATAAGAATGTCGATTCGATGGCAAGGGACTACGTGCGTGGATCTCATGCTGGGTCCGGCCCTTTATCTCTTACATACATTAGCACTCCGAAAATGTCTGGGATGAAATTAAGAACATTAATTATTAGCGTGCCAATAAATCAGTCAGACGGTTAAATTTGGCATGTGCAATTTTTCGGCAGCCACGAATACCCGGCTCGTATTAATATTATGAATTATGGCCAACGCATAAGAGATAACTATAAAAAAACGCGTTTCGACTTTTTCAATTTGTAATCTTAATATTCACATAAGATTTATTATTCAATGTAATTTATTTAAATACGGAGATATGTACTATTTAAAATAATGATACCGTATTGACACACTGTACTAGTAAGTATGTAAATATTGACGATACATTACATACACAATTTCCTATTCTAATATTGTGATTTCATATTGTTCTATTATTAAAATTGAAACAAATATTATATGTTTGACTTTGTCATGTTTATATCATTGGTTCATGAAAAAATTACCTTATTTTCATCTTAAAGTCATACATACGATAATGTTAAAAGTTTTTGACATTTTTTTATAAAAATATTTGCATATCAAATGCACAATATAATAGTAGCAAATATCCTTGATTCTTTATTTTTGAATTTTCCCATGGTTATTTAATAGAGCTTGCATATAGCTCGACTCCCATAATATTAATATTATTCTAATAAAACAAATAATACAAAGCGACTTCCTGCACTTATCTTCGATGCATATTTGATTAATTTTACTGATACAATACCCAAATTATATCAAATGGCCTTCAGATTTAAAAGCGTTCTTACCTCATCCACTAAACATATCATAGGAAACATTTTTATATACAAAACGAGAATTTGTATCGGACGACCTTGTCGGAACCTTATTTTTGTGTAATAACAATACAGATGCAAGGTCACCGACCATGTGCAGATTGGAATGATTTTTTTAAAAAGAAATATTCGATATCCTTAAAATCCTGTTTGTGATGCCAAATAAAAAAAGAACAATAAAAGTAAACGAAAGCTGTTACTGGTATTATACGAGAAAAGTTGCATGCACGGAGGTCATAAATTTTGGACCCGAATTGTGGTCCTTGTATCCTCGTTGGTCCGAAATGTTTTGCAAAGATATGGCGTCCCTTAAGATGCCGCTTTACCTTCATTAGAATTATCTGTTTGTGGAAAAGGACTCGGTATCCACACTCGAAGGCTTGTATCGCGAAAACATGCAAAAAAAATTGAGATGTTAAATACGAGGAGCGAAAATGGTGGAGAATATTTATTACCGTCCATAGACCCCATTTGGTGATCCGGGATATATTTTATCTTAAATTGGTAACATTTGTCGCGAGCTTGTATGAAAGAGATTTAAAATCGATGTTTAAATATTACAGCATTTTTATCAATAATTTTAACTCTGTGAATGATTTTCACATAATCTAACGTAAATATGTAGAGTTTAATAAATTATATGTATTATATATAAATAATTTTCTTTAGTGTATTAAAAAATCCTACTACTTTTTAAAACTACGTACAATTAAAATTAATTTCGTAATAATCCTTACAATTAATAACCTAATTTAAAGTATCACTTAATATTAACATCATATAATACTATCGTCCTGTTAAAATTTAAACTAAAAACTAGCAAATGCAATATAAACTTGTTATTGATGAATATAATATTATTAGCATACTTAATAATTTATCATTTCGCGTGAATAAATTAAGCATAAATTATATTGTATGCGCGAAAATAATCGCATTGTTTATTACTTAGAACATGTTTAAATGCTAGTTGCTTCAAAATGCTAGTTGATTTACACGTTTTTTATTATATTTTTTAAGACTTGCACATCATAGACTGTTAAATAATAATTATCTACAAATTAAAATAAAACCAATTCATACGTTATATTTTTAAATCAATAATATACCTAAATTAATAATTAAAACATGAATATTTAATATAATTCGATTTATTAAATGTGTGCTGTTTTGAACATAAGGACAATTTTTTTCTGTTCTATAAAATCAAATTATGAACTGCTGTTGAAAAGCTGAATGTAGAGAAATAAAGTAGAGTTCTAAGTGGGTATTCGAACTATTAGAAATAAATCAAACGAGCTTGGATTCAACTCGATGAGACCCTTAAGAAAACTTCTGTTGACAAAGAGAATGAAGAATATTCGAATTAAATTGCCCGTGTGGGGGAAAATTGGGCGGTTATAGTTTCGAAGAGTTTCTGTATTATTGTACAATTTAATATTTAACCAAAACTAATAAATTAAATGTAGTATGAAACATGTACAAATTTAAAAACTATCAAAAAAGTTATACAATAACGCTTAAAAGTATGAAAAAAATTTTGTTTTTCATATTCGGGAGTAGGAATTTTTACTGTGTGGAAAATTTAAAAAATCGTCGAGCACAATAAAACAAGCAAAGCCTTTTCAAGAGTTATTAATAAAATAATAAAATCCACATATTTTTTTATAAAACCCTCTATTCATGTAGTATACAAGTAAAAGATTGATCTGAAAGTTTTTAATACTTAGATAAAAGATTATTAATGTAAAAATAAAAATAAATTACTATTTTTTGCTATGAACTATGTAACGTGACGTGTATGAGAGCGATTAGTCGATGAAGCATTCAGGAAAATTGTATGAATCCTTACTAAAAGGATTCTAGAGGTAATGCAAAAAACAGATAACATTTTTTTCTTTTCTCCATCCTGAAAATTATTATTATATTTTTCATTGCACCTGTTGTCAAATGAATAATTCCGGTGCTCTATTTTTCATTGCTGCAATAAATTTAAAGAATGCTGATTTATATGCTCAAATTTTTTATGATTTTTTTGCAAACAAGTCATAAAATATAATATAAATTTAAACAATGCATTCAGTTTTTTATTGCAATAAATTCTATGGAATTGTAAGCTTTTCTCTATATTATTTATATAAATAATAAATTAGTTTTATTAATATATGAATACAATTTTGGGTGGAGAAAGCGATGAACAATGGATATGGGACCGGTTATCCAGTTTTAGGTAAAAATGCGATTTCAGATGGATGACGTAAACGAGTATGGTACCTATACCCGCCTGCGATGACCCGATGGGTTCCAGCAAGAACTGTTAATTATTGTCGTCAATTGCAACGACCACGGCCATGTCGTAAGAACAGTGACCGTGAATCGCAAAACAGTCGTATGCAGTAATGCGGTGAGATGTGAGAGTAGTGCACGGGACATCTCTGTAATAGTTGCGTGAGCGCAATGATAATAGTGCGTGCGAGAGGGACATGAGACTGTTGTGATTCGATGGCCATACATTTTTATGGGGGTTTGGTGCGAGCGAGCGGGACGGCGACGGTAGGCTGTGAGCTACTTGGAACCAACTGTCAGGGATCGGCAACCGCGTAGAAATTTATAGCAGCGATTTGCATATGATAAAGATCTACATACATATAAAGAGATTTTATTATATGCAACTTATTCATTCGAAAAATCCGCCCTTCATCTGAAGCGGATTTTTAAATAATTTTATTTTTTACGAAATACGTACAAAATTTAAATATACTTCTTAGATTTTGTTAAATTTTATATGATTTTAATTAGTATACAATTAAATAAATAAATATTTATTTTTTTATTTTAAGATGATTGCAGAAGAACTGAATAACATATTAATTACCAGCTCATAACACAGTAGAATAGTTTATAAAAACAGCGTTATAAAGGACTAAGAGTTGGTATAAAAAAGGGTTAGGTTAGGTTCTAAAAAAATATTTAAAAAATAATGCTTTATTTGCTATCCTTTAATCTCTTTTTAACACATTCGCCGACTCTACGTCAATTGCGGTCATTTTTTTTGATACCGCGTGATGACATGACGTCAATTGACGTATTTTGCCAGACAATTTTGTTTGTTTGCAAGTTATTCATAATATATTATAATAATTGAGTATTTTAGAGATTTTGTAAAATATTTTATCGATTTTTAGTGTCCCAGATACATTTTTCAAGCGTCGAAGGAATTTTGAAGCTCTTCGTAATTTTAGGTTTCTCTTAGCGGATGAGTTTGCATCAAGAAAAATCATTCTAGATATTTTTAAAAGCTTAAAGACCTTTGTGTTTATGATAGAAACGCTGAACTACACCGTGAACTACGTTTTTAAAGGATCTACAACGTAATTAAAAGGAAAACGTTAGAAATGGACTACTAAAATAAAACGAGACTTAAAATTGAACTTAAATAGCGGGAAAACGTAAACTCCGGGCATGTAAAACGGGGTGTCGCTGTTTATCTACTCGTGTACAGGAAAAATACAGCAAGGTTACCTTTAATTAGTATTAATTTATTTTATAAGAGTGAGATTTTATTGTAGTGAGATTGTCAATAATTTACGATTCGAATCCCTTTCTTTCGAAAGCAAAGATGCTGGCTAATGCAGTCGTAAAATCTGAGTGTTTTTAATTTCGATCGATATCATAATATCAACATTAAGAATATTTTTAATACATGATTGTCATTCATGTATTAATAATATTGTCATTAACCCTTTCAATGCGGCGGGTCTGAACACGATTCTGCATCTGAGTGCGGCG